>WNGS01000009.1:10878626-10939407 GCA_020271785.1 Procambarus virginalis
GTCTGAAGAAGCACCCACAGGTCTGACCAAGCACCCACAGGTCTGACCAAGCACCCAAAGGTCTGAAGAAGCACCCACAGGTCTGAAGAAGCACCCACAGGTCTGAAGAAGCACCCATAGGTCTGACCAAGCACCCACAGGTCTGACCAAGCACCCACAGGTCTGACCAAGCACCCACAGGTCTGACCAAGCACCCACAGGTCTGAAGAAGCACCCACAGGTCTGAAGAAGCACCCACAGGTCTAAAGAAGCACCCACAGGTCTGAAGAAGCACCCACAGGTCTGAAGAAGCACCCACAGGTCTGACCAAGCACCCACAGGTCTGAAGAAGCACCCACAGGTCTGAGGAAGCACCCACAGGTCTGAAGAAGCACCCACAGGTCTGAAGAAGCACCCACAGGTCTGAGGAAGCACCCACAGGTCTGAGGAAGCACCCACAGGTCTGACCAAGCACCCACAGGTCTGCCCAAGCACCCACAAGTCTAATCAACCACCCACAGGTCTAATCAAGCACCCACAGGTCTAATCAAGCACCCACAGGTCTAAACAAGCACCCACATGTCTGACCAAGCACCCACAGGTCTGACCAAGCACCCATACGTCTGACCAAGCACCCACAGTTCTGACCAAGCACCCACAGGTCTGACCAAGCACCCACAGGTCTGACCAAGCACCCACAGGTCTGACCAAGCACCCACAGGTCTGAATAAGCACCCACAGGTCTGACCAAGCACCCACAGGTCTGACCAAGCACCCACAAGTCTAATCAACCACCCACAGGTCTAATCAAGCACCCACAGGTCTAAACAAGCACCCACAGGTCTGACCAAGCACCCACAGGTCTGACCAAGCACCCATAGGTCTGACCAAGCACCCACAGGTCTGACCAGGCACCCACAGGTCTGACCAAGTACCCACAGGTCTGACCAAGCACCCACAGGTCTGACCAAGCACCCAAAGGTCTGAAGAAGCACCCACAGGTCTGACCAAGCACCCACAGGTCTGACCAAGCACCCACAAGTCTAATCTAGCACACACAGGTCTAATCAAGCACCCACGGGTCTAGTCAAGCACCCACCGGTCTGAAGAAGCACCCACAGGTCTGAAGAAGCACCCACTGGTCTGAAGAAGCACCCACAGGTCTGAAGAAGCACCCACAGGTCTGAAGAAGCACCCACAGGTCTGAAAAGCACCCACAGGTCTGACCAAGCACCCACAGGTCTGAAGAAGCACCCACAGGTCTGATGAAGCACCCACAGGTCTGAAGAAGCACCCACAGGTCTGAAGAAGCACCCACAGGTCTGAAGAAGCACCCACAGGTCTGAAGAAGCACCCACAGGTCTGAAGAAGCACCCACAGGTCTGACCAAGCACCCACAGGTCTGAAGAAGCACCCACAGGTCTGAGGAAGCACCCACAGGTCTGAAGAAGCACCCACAGGTCTGAAGAAGCTCCCACAGGTCTGAGGAAGCACCCACAGGCTGACCAAGCACCCACAGGTCTGACCAAGCACCCCACAGGTCTGAGGAAGCACCCACAGGTCTGACCAAGCACCCACAGGTCTGACCAAGCACCCACAGGTCTGAAGAAGCACCCACAGGTCTGACCAAGCACCCACAGGTCTAACCAAGCACCCACAGGTCTGACCAAGCACCCACAGGTCTGACCAAGCACCCACAGGTCTGACCAAGTACCCACAGGTCTGACGAAGCACCCACAGGTCTAAAGAAGCACCTACAGGTCTGACCCAGCACCCACAGGTCTAATCAAGCACACACAGGTCTGACCAAGCACCCACAGGTCTAATCAAGCACCCACAGGTCTGAAGAAGCACCCACATGTCTGAAGAAGCACCCACAGGTCTGACCAAGCACCCACAGGTCTGACCAAGCACCCAAAGGTCTGAAGAAGCACCCACAGGTCTGACCAAGCACCCACAGGTCTGACCAAGCACCCACAGGTCTGAAGAAGCACCCACAGGTCTGAAGAAGCACCCACAGGTTTAAAGAAGCACCCACAGGTCTGAAGAAGCTCCCACAGGTCAGAAGAAGCACCCACAGGTCTGACCAAGCACCCACAGGTCTGAAGAAGCACCCACAGGTCTGAGGAAGCACCCACAGGTCTGAAGAAGCACCCACAGGTCTGAAGAAGCACCCACAGGTCTGAGGAAGCACCCACAGGTCTGACCAAGCACCCACAGGTCTGACCAAGCACCCACAGGTCTGCCCAAGCACCCACAAGTCTAATCAACCACCCACAGGTCTAATCAAGCACCCACAGGTCTAATCAAGCACCCACAAGTCTAAACAAGCACCCACATGTCTGACCAAGCACCCACAGGTCTGACCAAGCACCCATACGTCTGACCAAGCACCCACAGGTCTGACCAAGCACCCACAGGTCTGACCAAGCACCCATACGTCTGACCAAGCACCCACAGGTCTGACCAAGCACCCACAGGTCTGAAGAAGCACCCACAGGTCTGACCAAGCACCCACAGGTCTGAAGAAGCACCCATAGGTCTGACCAAGCACCCACAGGTCTGACCAAGCACCCACAGGACAGAAGAAGCACCCACAGGTCTGACCAAGCACCCACAGGTCTGACCAAGCACCCACAAGTCTAATCAAGCACCCACAGGTCTGACCAAGCACCCACAGGTCTGACCAAGCACCAACAGGTCTGACCAAGCACCCACAGGTCTGAGGAAGCACCCACAGGTCTGAGGAAGCACCCACAGGTCTGACCAAGCACCCAAAGGTCTGACCAAGCACCCACAGGTCTGACCAAGCACCCACAGGTCTGACCAAGCAACCACAGGTCTGACCAAGCACCCAAAGGTCTGAAGAAGCACCCACAGGTCTGACCAAGCTCCCACAGGTCTGACCAAGCACCCAAAAGTCTAATCAAGCACCCACAAGTCTAATCAATCACCCACAGGTCTAATCAAGCACCCACAGGTCTTAAGAAGCACCCACAGGTCTGAAGAAGCACCCACAGGTCTGAAGAAGCACCCACAGAATTCAAAGAGTCAGAATTCGGCTCAAAAATCACGCTCAGGTGTCAATTTTCCTATATTTCAGATATTTTGAAAACTGTAGGGGGGTTTGGGCAAAATATGACCCATCGCCGTTTTCAGTAATTGGCATATTTTCGGTATAAAAAGTCGTAATTTGAAAATGAAAATAGGTGCAGAGAGTCAGAATTCGGCTCAAAAATCACGCTCAGGTGTCAATTTTCCGATATTTCAGATATTTTGAAAACTGTAGGGGGGTTTGGGCAAAATATGACCCATCGCCGTTTTCAGTAATTGGCATATTTTCGGTATAAAAAGTCGTAATTTGAAAATGAAAATAGGTGCAGAGAGTCAGAATTCGGCTCAAAAATCACGCTCAGGTGTCAATTTTCCGATATTTCAGATATTTTGAAAACTGTAGGGGGGTTTGGGCAAAATATGACCCATCGCCGTTTTCAGTAATTGGCATATTTTCGGTATAAAAAGTCGTAATTTGAAAATGAAAATAGGTGCAGAGAGTCAGAATTCGGCTCAAAAATCACGCTCAGGTGTCAATTTTCCGATATTTCAGATATTTTGAAAACTGTAGGGGGGTTTGGGCAAAATATGACCCATCGCCGTTTTCAGTAATTGGCATATTTTCGGTATAAAAAGTCGTAATTTGAAAATGAAAATAGGTGCAGAGAGTGTCAGAATTTGGCTCAAAAATCACGCTCAGGTGTCAATTTTCCGATATTTCAGATATTTTGAAAACTGTAGGGGGGTTTGGGCAAAATATGACCCATCGCCGTTTTCAGTAATTGCCATATTTTCGGTATAAAAAGTCGTAATTTGAAAATGAAAATAGGTGCAGAGAGTCAGAATTCGGCTCAAAAATCACGCTCAGGTGTCAATTTTCCGATATTTCAGATATTTTGAAAACTGTAGGGGGGTTTGGGCAAAATATGACCCATCGCCGTTTTCAGTAATTGCCATATTTTCGGTATAAAAAGTCGTAATTTGAAAATGAAAATAGGTGCAGAGAGTCAGAATTCGGCTCATAAATCACGCTCAGGTGTCAATTTTCCGATATTTCAGATATTTTGAAAACTGTAGGGGGGTTTGGGCAAAATATGACCCATCGCCGTTTTCAGTAATTGGCATATTTTCGGTATAAAAAGTCGTAATTTGAAAATGAAAAAGGTGCAGAGAGTCAGAATTCGGCTCAAAAAACACGCTCAGGTGTCAATTTTCCGATATTTCAGATATTTTGAAAACTGTAGGGGGGTTTGGGCAAAATATGACCCATCGCCGCTTTCAGTAATTGCCATATTTTCGGTATAAAAAGTCGTAATTTGAAAATGAAAATAGGTGCAGAGAGTCAGAATTCGGCTCATAAATCACGCTCAGGTGTCAATTTTCCGATATTTCAGATATTTTGAAAACTGTAGGGGGGTTTGGGCAAAATATGACCCATCGCCGTTTTCAGTAATTGGCATATTTTTGTTATAAAAAGTCGTAATTTGAAAATGAAAATAGGTGCAGAGAGTCAGAATTCGGCTCAAAAATCACGCTCAGGTGTCAATTTTCCGATATTTCAGATATTTTGAAAACTGTAGGGGGGTTTGGGCAAAATATGACCCATCGCCGTTTTCAGTAATTGGCATATTTTCGGTATAAAAAGTCGTAATTTGAAAATGAAAATAGGTGCAGAGAGTCAGAATTCGGCTCAAAAATCACGCTCAGGTGTCAATTTTCCGATATTTCAGATATTTTGAAAACTGTAGGGGGGTTTGGGCAAAATATGACCCATCGCCGTTTTCAGTAATTGGCATATTTTCGGTATAAAAAGTCGTAATTTGAAAATGAAAATAGGTGCAGAGAGTCAGAATTCGGCTCAAAAATCACGCTCAGGTGTCAATTTTCCGATATTTCAGATATTTTGAAAACTGTAGGGGGGTTTGGGCAAAATATGACCCATCGCCGTTTTCAGTAATTGGCATATTTTCGGTATAAAAAGTCGTAATTTGAAAATGAAAATAGGTGCAGAGAGTCAGAATTCGGCTCAAAAATCACGCTCAGGTGTCAATTTTCCGATATTTCAGATATTTTGAAAACTGTAGGGGGTTTGGGCAAAATATGACCCATCGCCGTTTTCAGTAATTGGCATATTTTCGGTATAAAAAGTCGTAATTTGAAAATGAAAATAGGTGCAGAGAGTCAGAATTCGGCTCAAAAATCACGCTCAGGTGTCAATTTTCCGATATTTCAGATATTTTGAAAACTGTAGGGGGGTTTGGGCAAAATATGACCCATCGCCGTTTTCAGTAATTGGCATATTTTCGGTATAAAAAGTCGTAATTTGAAAATGAAAATAGGTGCAGAGAGTCAGAATTCGGCTCAAAAATCACGCTCAGGTGTCAATTTTCCGATATTTCAGATATTTTGAAAACTGTAGGGGGGTTTGGGCAAAATATGACCCATCGCCGTTTTCAGTAATTGGCATATTTTCGGTATAAAAAGTCGTAATTTGAAAATGAAAATAGGTGCAGAGAGTCAGAATTCGGCTCAAAAATCACGCTCAGGTGTCAATTTCCGATATTTCAGATATTTTGAAAACTGTAGGGGGTTTGGGCAAAATATGACCCATCGCCGTTTTCAGTAATTGGCATATTTTCGGTATAAAAAGTCGTAATTTGAAAATGAAAATAGGTGCAGAGAGTCAGAATTCGGCTCAAAAATCACGCTCAGGTGTCAATTTTCCGATATTTCAGATATTTTGAAAACTGTAGGGGGGTTTGGGCAAATATGACCCATCGCCGTTTTCAGTAATTGGCATATTTTCGGTATAAAAAGTCGTAATTTGAAAATGAAAATAGGTGCAGAGAGTCAGAATTCGGCTCAAAAATCACGCTCAGGTGTCAATTTTCCGATATTTCAGATATTTTGAAAACTGTAGGGGGTTTGGGCAAAATATGACCCATCGCCGTTTTCAGTAATTGGCATATTTTCGGTATAAAAAGTCGTAATTTGAAAATGAAATAGGTGCAGAGAGTCAGAATTCGGCTCAAAAATCACGCTCAGGTGTCAATTTTCCGATATTTCAGATATTTTGAAAACTGTAGGGGGGTTTGGGCAAAATATGACCCATCGCCGTTTTCAGTAATTGGCATATTTTCGGTATAAAAAGTCGTAATTGAAAATGAAAATAGGTGCAGAGAGTCAGAATTCGGCTCAAAAATCACGCTCAGGTGTCAATTTTCCGATATTTCAGATATTTTGAAAACTGTAGGGGGGTTTGGGCAAAATATGACCCATCGCCGTTTTCAGTAATTGGCATATTTTCGGTATAAAAAGTCGTAATTTGAAAATGAAAATAGGTGCAGAGAGTCAGAATTCGGCTCAAAAATCACGCTCAGGTGTCAATTTTCCGATATTTCAGATATTTGAAAACTGTAGGGGGGTTTGGGCAAAATATGACCCATCGCCGTTTTCAGTAATTGCATATTTTCGGTATAAAAAGTCGGTAATTTGAAATGAAAATAGGTGCAGAGAGTCAGAATTCGGCTCAAAAATCACGCTCAGGTGTCATTTCCGATATTTCAGATATTTGAAANAACAGTAAATTAGATGTGAGCTGTGATTTGAAAACTGAAGATGGGTGATGTGTGGGTTATTGTGTGGAATCTGGAGATATGATCATCACATATAAGTTTCACAAAGAAAAATGATAAGCTATGAAAGGTTCGTATATTTAACACACAAGACATCCGTGCAGTAGTCAGATTCCCTTTGATGTTGGCATGTGTCAATGAAAATTTAAAGTGCAAAGATGTTTCGGAGTGCTATTTTAGTCAAGAAATGACACAAAATTGTGCTTATTGACTAGTGCGAGGCAGGACAAGAGATCAGGAGGTATATGTTGTGATCACTCAGTTAACAAAAAAAATATTAGAATTTGTATGTGGTGAACACATCTCCCCAACTCTTCTGTGCATATTTCACAAAGTCTTTCTTCCTAACTCTCCCCTCTTAGTTCGTGGACTAGTGGCCGTCCTTTGTTTAAAATTAAATCTACAAAGCTTCACATTTTTCAAAAATGTTATTTGGTCATCAAAGAGAAAGATGATTTCCACGTTACGTTACGTTACGTAACGATATAAAGTGTTACAAGAACTGAACAGGCTGCGTAAATATTTTATTTGTGTTTGGATGTAATGGAAAACATGGTTCACATTTTCAATAATGTTATTTGGACATCAGACAGAAAGTTGATTTCCACGTTATGTTACTAAGTGTAAGGGGTAAGCAGGAGCGGGTATAGTGTGGGATAATGTGGTCATTAACCCAGTCATGTGATAGACAGACATCGAGAGGTACACTGCTCGAATGCTCGCTCCCTCAGTCATGTGGTATATTTTGGACGGCAGTTTCGCTAATGTATGTATGTTTTACCATGATAAATTTGTAAGTGCCTTATGTTATGATAAATATGTAACTGCATTATGAATATGTAACTGCAATATGTTATGATATGTCTACTAGTTATTGAATAAAAACGTATTAAGAGAGAGAGAGAAGGATAAATTTTTTTCACCCACTATGCTAACACCAGTCTCTGTATTAGAATTTGCAGGTGGTGATCATGTCTCTCCAAACTTTTCTGTTTGTCTTCCAGCGTGGTAAGTCCTCTGTTTATCACGTGAGGAATGGGATGGTAACTCTACATTATGTGTGTTGTTATGGGATAAGAACGTTGAACATTCTGTGACATTGTCTTGCTATGATATTAATACTGATGCCAGCAGTGCCATACAGTCCTAATGGCATAACACCAACCTAACGTCATTTTTTTCAAATGGTATTTGATTATCAGACAGACAGAATGAAGTTCGAAAAATTAACATTAGTTTTCTATCCTCTGGTGAGCTATCCGTCTAAGTGAAAGGAAGACAAAAAAAAAGATACGTGAACAGCGGCATCAGGAGAAAGGAAATGATGTTACTTTTCCCTATTTAATGATCTGAATAGAGCGAGAGAGAGAGAATGATATTCTGGATTGCAGAAAGTTGATGTTTTCAGCGTTACGTTACGTTACGTTACAGCTGTTACAGGGGCTAAAACTGTAGACAGTAATATTTATATGGAAAGAGATGTAATGGAGATATTGTGATGTGTTTGGCTAAACGTGGCTCACATTTCAATAATGATATTCGGACATCGGACAGAAAGATGATTTCCACATTACGTTACTAAGTGCCTCACTCACTCCTTCAGTATGAGAGCGTTGAACATTCTGAGACATTGTCTTGCTATGATATTACGAGTCTACTGTTGCGCACAGTGCAATACAGTCCTAATGACATAAGACCAAGCTGATGTCATTTTTCAAAAATGCTATTTGATCATCAGACAGAAAGAAGTTTCCCCGTTACGTAATGATAGTCATAACCTAGAGCTAACTATTTCACTATCGTCTCATCCGGTCTTATTCTCATCGATCGCTGTTTCACATTTGGATAATGTAGGTCTTAGAGACAACCTTGAACTCTGGATAATGAACAAGTCAATTTAATAATAGTAGTGAGACTATGACTTTCCACTAAACAAGCTCGTGCTATATTTTTATTGTGTTTGGAATGTAAGGGCAAAACACGGATCACATTTTCAATATTGTTATTCAGACATCGGACAGAAAGTTGCTCGTTACTCTTAAAATGATATTTGGGCAAAGAACGATGTTAGCATAGCGTGTTGCTCACGTTACGTTACAAGATTATAAAGGGTAAGAGTGATGGGGCTGAAAATTGACATTAGTCTTCCATCCTCTGGTGGGCTGTCCGTCTAAGTAAAAGGAAAAAAACAAACAAAATATGTGAACAGCGGCATCAGGAGAAAGGAAATGATGTTACTTTTCCCAGCTATTAAAATCTGAATAGAGAGAGAGAGAGAGAGAGAGAGACCACTGACTGACTGCTATGTGTATCCCATGCAGATGTGTTTACAAAAAAAAATTATGATTTGTTATAAAAATAATAAGATTGAAGATCACCTTATGACTCTCGTTACTCTTAAAAATGCTATTTGAGCAAAGAATGATGATACCATGTTGGTCACGTTACGATACAAGGTTAGACATATGATCAGAAATAATACTAAAGGCTTTGAACAGAACATCCGGTCTGGGAAGGGTGAAGTGATGCTCAATGGTTTTGGCATGGAAAGGAGGGGTGTGAGTGGGGAAGGGGGAATGTTGGGGGGTGGATGGGATGAGGGTAGGGTCATCCCACTACCTCGCCCATGTCACTACGCCTCAAACCAGCATGAAGGTTAGACCCTAACGAGACGGGTTGATGTTTCACTCATTCAGGAGTCTTGAACATTCTGTGTCATTGTCTTCCTATGATAACGCCTTTGTGTTTTATAAGGTCTGCACAGCAATAATGGGTGTAGGAAGAAGAGGTGATAGAGATTGAGAAAACACGCTTACATTTCAATGATATTTATTGGGAGAGCCGATGTTGGGATCACAGTTAACAAAATTTGTAGGTAGTGATCACGTCTCACGCGTTGATGTGCAGACTTATTTGAATTTTCTAACTGACGCGTCATGATTGTAACTTGATTAGCTAAAATGAATTGAGGGTTGTCCTTGACCCTTTGTGTCCTGCCTTTATGACTGGGAAGGATCAATGGAGTGGATGAAGGACTCCCAATCTATCTGTCTACAGATTGGATGATTGGCTAGGATGACCAGCTTATTATTATTATTATTATTATCGTTGTAAATCGCTTAAGTGTTTAATAAAAGAAATAAATTTATATAATGTGTTTACTTTACCCCGTTTTATTGCATATAATCTCTGCTGAGGGGAGATATGACGCCACCTACGCTAGAAAAGAGAAACGTTTCCGGTCAAATGAGAAGTGGTTGATTGATGGTTGACAGGTGATGGCATGTTGGGGGTGAGCATCTCTCAGTCCGCTCTAAGACATCGAAAAGTACTTAAGGTTAATGGTTGACTTCCTGCGGCCACTCCCTTCTCCTCCTACCCTCCGGTCTGTCTGTCTGTCTGTCTGTCTGTCTGTCTGCCTCTTTCTTTCTCTCCTACCCTCCTGGCACTTCATGGATAATGGATGTCCCCTCACTCTCCCCTCCTTCTCTCGTCTTAACTCCCTGCCCCCTCTCAGGTATTGGGGGGTCCCCCCTCCCTCCACATGTCCGCATACCAAGCACATAGCTTCCACCCCTACCCAACGGAAGCTGACAAACCACAAAAACCACAAAATGACCCTAAACACTCATGGCATGAGGGGAGGTCCCCGCACTCTCCCTCAGACTCCCTATCCCCTCCCTCCCTCACCCCTGTCCCTCCCCTACCCCAACAACATATGTTGGGTCATCTAGAGCACTCATACTCTAGACGCATAACAATACTTAGTCTTTAATCATAAACTATTATCTACACACAGGATTAAGTCTACGGAAAACAAACATACATATTCATTTACTCTCAACAACATATCCACATACCTCTACTTTAGCACATACCACATAGCCCTACATACTCCCCAAACAACATGACCCCAATCTTCCCTGACCACATACCCAAACACCTGATGCTCACACATGATTAAGTCTACGGAAAACAAACATACATATTCATTTACTCTTAACAACATAACCACATACCACATAGTCCTACATACTCTCCTACCCCCCAAACAACATGACCACAATCTTCCCTGACCACATACCCAAACACCGGACGCTTACACGCGTCCGACACGCCCCAACTTCCGGGAAAACCCCCTTACAACATTATGTGGCTACATACCTGAGCACCACATGGCCAGCTGGCTCTAATGAGCTCACCTGGCCAGATGGCGCGCGGTGCTCTAGTCGTACTTTTCACTACTCGCCGTTTTCAGTAATTGGCATATTTTCGGTATAAAAAGTCGGAATTTGAAAATGAAAATAGGTGCAGAGAGTCAGAATTCGGCTCAAAAATCACGCTCAGGTGTCAATTTTCCGATATTTCAGATATTTTGAAAACTGTAGGGGGGTTTGGGCAAAATATGACCCATCGCCGTTTTCAGTAATTGGCATATTTTCGGTATAAAATGTCGGAATTTGAAAATGAAAATAGGTGCAGAGAGTCAGAATTCGGCTCAAAAATCACGCTCAGGTGTCAATTTTCCGATATTTCAGATATTTTGAAAACTGTAGGGGGGGGGGGGGGTTTGGGCAAAATATGACCCATCGCCGTTTTCAGTAATTGGCATATTTTCTGTATAAAAATTCGGAATTTGAAAATGAAAATAGGTGCAGAGAGTCAGAATTCGGCTCAAAAATCACGCTCAGGTGTCAATTTTCCGATATTTCAGATATTTTGAAAACTGTAGGGGGGTTGGGCAAAATATGACCCATCGCCGTTTTCAGTAATTGGCATATTTTCGGTATAAAAAGTCGGAATTTGAAAATGAAAATAGGTGCAGAGTCAGAATTCGGCTCAAAAATCACGCTCAGGTGTCAATTTTCCGATATTTCAGATATTTTGAAAACTGTAGGGGGGTTTGGGCAAAATATGACCCATCGCCGTTTTCAGTAATTGGCATATTTTCGGTATAAAAAGTCGAATTTGAAAATGAAAATAGGTGCAGAGAGTCAGAATTCGGCTCAAAAATCACGCTCAGGTGTCAATTTTCCGATATTTCAGATATTTTGAAAACTGTAGGGGGGTTTGGGCAAAATATGACCCATCGCCGTTTTCAGTAATTGGCATATTTTCGGTATAAAAAGTCGGAATTTGAAAATGAAATAGGTGCAGAGAGTCAGAATTCGGCTCAAAAATCACGCTCAGGTGTCAATTTTCCGATATTTCAGATATTTTGAAAACTGTAGGGGGGTTTGGGCAAAATATGACCCATCGCCGTTTTCAGTAATTGGCATATTTTCGGTATAAAAAGTCGGAATTTGAAAATGAAAATAGGTGCAGAGAGTCAGAATTCGGCTCAAAAATCACGCTCAGGTGTCAATTTTCCGATATTTCAGATATTTTGAAAACTGTAGGGGGGTTTGGGCAAAATATGACCCATCGCCGTTTTCAGTAATTGGCATATTTTCGGTATAAAAAGTCGGAATTTGAAAATGAAAATAGGTGCAGAGAGTCAGAATTCGGCTCAAAAATCACGCTCAGGTGTCAATTTTCCGATATTTCAGATATTTTGAAAACTGTAGGGGGGTTTGGGCAAANAGAAGTAGAAGTCGGGTCCCAATAGAACTGCAGAAGGCCTATTGGCCCATATTTCTTGATGTTTCTATATTGGAGCGGAGTCTTGAAGTGGGTAGAATATAGTTGTGCGTTAATTGGCTGTTGATTGCTGGTGTTGACTTCTTGATGTGTAGTGCCTCGCAGATGTCAAGCCGCCTGCTGTCGCTGTATCTATCATTGATTTCTGTGTTGTTTGTTAAGATTTCTCTGGTGATGGTTTGGTTGTGGGAAGAGATTATATGTTCCTTGATAGAGCCCTGTTGCTTATGCATCGTTAATCGCCTGGAAAGAGATGTTGTTGTCTTGCCTATATACTGAGTTCTTTGGGGCTTACAGTCCCCAAGTGGGCATTTGAAGGCATAGACGACATTGGTCTCTTTCAAAGCGTTCTGCTTTGTGTCTGGAGAGTTTCTCATGAGTAGGTTGGCAGTTTTCTTGGTTTTATAGTAAATCGTCAATTGTATCTTCTGATTTTTGTCTGTAGGGATAACGTTTCTATTAACAATATCTTTCAGGACCCTTTCCTCCGTTTATGAGCTGTGGAGAAGAAGTTCCTGTAAAATAGTCTAATAGGGGGTATAGGTGTTGTATTAGTTGTCTCTTCAGAGGTTGCATGGCGTTTCACTTTCCTTCTTATGATGTCTTCAATGAAACCATTGGAGAAGCCGTTGTTGACTAGGACCTGCCTTACCCTACAGAGTTTTCGTCGACTTGCTTCCATTCTGAGCTGTGGCTGAGAGCACGGTCGACATAAGCGTTAACAACACTCCTTTTGTACCTGTCTGGGCAGTCACTGTTGGCATTTAGGCACATTCCTATGTTTGTTTCCTTAGTGTAGACTGCAGTGTGGAAACCTCCGCTCCTTTCCATAACTGTTACATCTAGAAAGGGTAGCTTCCCATCCTTCTCCATCTCGTAAGTGAAACGCAACACAGAATTCTGCTCAAACGCCTCTTTCAGCTCCTTTCAGTTCTGCTTTGTGTCTGGAGAGTTTCTCATGAGTAGGTTGGCAGTTTTCTTGGTTTTATAGTAAATCGTCAATGTATCTTCTGATTTTTGTCTGTAGGGATAACGTTTCTATTAACAATATCTTTCAGGACCCTTTCCTCCGTTTTATGAGCTGTGGAGAAGAAGTTCCTGTAAAATAGTCTAATAGGGGGTATAGGTGTTGTATTAGTTGTCTCTTCACAGGTTGCATGGCGTTTCACTTTCCTTCTTATGATGTCTTCAATGAAACCATTGGAGAAGCCGTTGTTGACTAGGACCTGCCTTACCCTACAGAGTTTTTCGTCGACTTGCTTCCATTCTGAGATGTGGCTGAGAGCACGGTCGACATAAGCGTTAACAACACTCCTTTTGTACCTGTCTGGGCAGTCACTGTTGGCATTTAGGCACATTCCTATGTTTGTTTCCTTAGTGTAGACTGCAGGAATTCGGCTCAAAAATCACGCTCAGGTGTCAATTTTCCGAATATTTCAGGTATTTTGAAAACTGTAGGGGGGTTGGGCAAAATATGACCCATCGCCGTTTTCAGTAATTTGCATATTTTCGGTATAAAAGTCGGAATTTGAAAATGAAAATAGGTGCAGAGAGTCAGAATTCGGATCAAAAATCACGCTCACGTGTCAATTTTCCGATATTTCAGATATTTTGAAAACTGTAGGGGGGTTTGGGCAAAATATGACCCATCGCCGTTTTCAGTAATTGGCATATTTTCGGTATAAAAAGTCGGAATTTGAAAATGAAAATAGTGCAGAGAGTCAGAATTCGGCTCAAAAATCACGCTCAGGTGTCAATTTTCCGATATTTCAGATATTTTGAAAACTGTAGGGGGGTTTGGGCAAAATATGACCCATCGCCGTTTTCAGTAATTGGCATATTTTCGGTATAAAAAGTCGGAATTTGAAAATGAAAATAGGTGCAGAGAGTCAGAATTCGGCTCAAAAATCACGCTCAGGTGTCAATTTTCCGATATTTCAGATATTTTGAAAACTGTAGGGGGGTTTGGGCAAAATATGACCCATCGCCGTTTTCAGTAATTGGCATATTTTCGGTATAAAAAGTCGGAATTTGAAAATGAAAATAGGTGCAGAGAGTCAGAATTCGGATCAAAAATCACGCTCAGGTGTCAATTTTCCGATATTTCAGATATTTTGAAAACTGTAGGGGGGTTTGGGCAAAATATGACCCATCGCCGTTTTCAGTAATTGGCATATTTTCGGTATAAAAAGTCGGAATTTGAAAATGAAAATAGGTGCAGAGAGTCAGAATTCGGATCAAAAATCACGCTCAGGTGTCAATTTTCCGATATTTCAGATATTTTGAAAACTGTAGGGGGGTTTGGGCAAAATATGACCCATCGCCGTTTTCAGTAATTGGCATATTTTCGGTATAAAAAGTCGGAATTTGAAAATGAAAATAGGTGCAGAGAGTCAGAATTCGGCTCAAAAATCACGCTCAGGTGTCAATTTTCCGATATTTCAGATATTTTGAAAACTGTAGGGGGGTTTGGGCAAAATATGACCCATCGCCGTTTTCAGTAATTGGCATATTTTCGGTATAAAAAGTCGGAATTTGAAAATGAAAATAGGTGCAGAGAGTCAGAATTCGGATCAAAAATCACGCTCAGGTGTCAATTTTCCGATATTTCAGATATTTTGAAAACTGTAGGGGGGTTTGGGCAAAATATGACCCATCGCCGTTTTCAGTAATTGGCATATTTTCGGTATAAAAGTCGGAATTTGAAAATGAAAATAGGTGCAGAGAGTCAGAATTCGGCTCAAAAATCACGCTCAGGTGTCAATTTTCCGATATTTCAGATATTTTGAAAACTGTAGGGGGGTTTGGGCAAAATATGACCCATCGCCGTTTTCANTTCAGTATTGGCATATTTTTCGGTATAAAAGTCGGAATTTGAAATGAATATAGGTGCAGAGAGTCAGAATTCCGGCTAAAATCACGCTCATGAGTCAATTTTCCGATATTTCAGATATTTGAAAACTGTAGGGGGGTTTGGGCAAAATATGACCCATCGCCTTTTCAGTTAATTGGCATATTTTCGTTATAAAAAGTCGAATTTGAAATGAAAATAGGTGCAGAGAGTCAGAATTCGGCTCAAAAATCACGCTCAGGTGTCAATTTTCCGATATTTCAGATATTTTGAAAACTGTAGGGGGTTTGGGCAAAATATGACCCATCGCCGTTTTCAGTAATTGGCATATTTTCGGTATAAAAGTCGGAATTTGAAAATGAAAATAGGTGCAGAGAGTCAGAATTCGGCTCAAAAATCACGCTCAGGTGTCAATTTTCCATATTTCAGATATTTGAAAATGTTAGGGGGTTTGGGCAAAATATGACCCATCGCCGTTTTCAGTAATTGGCATATTTTCGTATAAAAAGTCGGAATTTGAAAATGAAAATAGGTGCAGAGAGTCAGAATTCGGCTCAAAAATCACGCTCAGGTGTCAATTTTCCGATATTTCAGATATTTTGAAAACTGTAGGGGGTTTGGGCAAAATATGACCCATCGCCGTTTTCAGTAATTGGCATATTTCGGTATAAAAAGTCGAATTTGAAAATGAAAATAGGTGCAGAGAGTCAGAATTCGGCTCAAAATCACGCTCAGGGGTCAATTTTCCGATATTTCAGATATTTTGAAAACTGTAGGGGGTTTGGGCAAAATATGACCCATCGCCGTTTTCAGTAATTGGCATATTTTCGGTATAAAAAGTCGGAATTTGAAAATGAAAATAGGTGCAGAGAGTCAGAATTCGGCTCAAAATCACGCTCAGGTGTCAATTTTCCGATATTTCAGATATTTTGAAAACTGTAGGGGGGTTTGGGCAAAATATGACCCATCGCCGTTTTCAGTAATTGGCATATTTTCGGTATAAAAAGTCGGAATTTGAAATGAAAATAGGTGCAGAGAGTCAGAATTCGGCTCAAAAATCACGCTCAGGTGTCAATTTTCCGATATTTCAGATATTTTGAAAACTGTAGGGGGGTTTGGGCAAAATATGACCCATCGCCGTTTTCAGTAATTGGCATATTTTCGGTATAAAATTCGGAATTTGAAAATGAAAATAGGTGCAGAGAGTCAGAATTCGGCTCAAAAATCACGCTCAGGTGTCAATTTTCCGATATTTCAGATATTTTGAAAACTGTAGGGGGGTTTGGGCAAAATATGACCCATCGCCGTTTTCAGTAATTGGCATATTTTCGGTATAAAAAGTCGGAATTTGAAAATGAAAATAGGTGCAGAGAGTCAGAATTCGGCTCAAAAATCACGCTCAGGTGTCAATTTTCCGATATTTCAGATATTTTGAAAACTGTAGGGGGGTTTGGGCAAAATATGACCCATCGCCGTTTTCAGTAATTGGCATATTTTCGGTATAAAAAGTCGGAATTTGAAAATGAAAATAGGTGCAGAGAGTCAGAATTCGGCTCAAAAATCACGCTCAGGTGTCAATTTTCCGATATTTCAGATATTTTGAAAACTGTAGGGGGGTTTGGGCAAAATATGACCCATCGCCGTTTTCAGTAATTGGCATATTTTCGGTATAAAAAGTCGGAATTTGAAAATGAAAATAGGTGCAGAGAGTCAGAATTCGGCTCAAAATCACGCTCAGGTGTCAATTTTCCGATATTTCAGATATTTTGAAAACTGTAGGGGGGTTTGGGCAAAATATGACCCATCGCCGTTTTCAGTAATTGGCATATTTTCGGTATAAAAAGTCGGAATTTGAAAATGAAAATAGGTGCAGAGAGTCAGAATTCGGCTCAAAAATCACGCTCAGGTGTCAATTTTCCGATATTTCAGATATTTTGAAAACTGTAGGGGGGTTTGGGCAAAATATGACCCATCGCCGTTTTCAGTAATTGGCATATTTTCGGTATAAAAAGTCGGAATTTGAAAATGAAAATAGGTGCAGAGAGTCAGAATTCGGCTCAAAAATCACGCTCAGGTGTCAATTTTCCGATATTTCAGATATTTTGAAAACTGTAGGGGGTTTGGGCAAAATATGACCCATCGCCGTTTTCAGTAATTGGCATATTTTCGGTATAAAAAGTCGGAATTTGAAAATGAAAATAGGTGCAGAGAGTCAGAATTCGGCTCAAAAATCACG
Source organism: Procambarus virginalis (assembly GCA_020271785.1). Classification (NCBI taxonomy): domain Eukaryota; kingdom Metazoa; phylum Arthropoda; class Malacostraca; order Decapoda; family Cambaridae; genus Procambarus; species Procambarus virginalis. The sequence goes on from WNGS01000009.1 coordinate 10,896,022, forward strand.
CTCAGGTGTCAATTTTCCGATATTTCAGATATTTTGAAAACTGTAGGGGGGTTGGGCAAAATATGACCCATCGCCGTTTTCAGTAATTGGCATATTTTCGGTATAAAAAGTCGGAATTTGAAAATGAAAATAGGTGCAGAGAGTCAGAATTCGGCTCAAAAATCACGCTCAGGTGTCAATTTTCCGATATTTCAGATATTTTGAAAACTGTAGGGGGTTTGGGCAAAATATGACCCATCGCCGTTTTCAGTAATTGGCATATTTTCGGTATAAAAAGTCGGAATTTGAAAATGAAAATAGGTGCAGAGAGTCAGAATTCGGCTCAAAAATCACGCTCAGGTGTCAATTTTCCGATATTTCAGATATTTTGAAAACTGTAGGGGGTTTGGGCAAAATATGACCCATCGCCGTTTTCAGTAATTGGCATATTTTCGGTATAAAAAGTCGGAATTTGAAAATGAAAATAGGTGCAGAGAGTCAGAATTCGGCTCAAAAATCACGCTCAGGTGTCAATTTTCCGATATTTCAGATATTTTGAAAACTGTAGGGGGGTTTGGGCAAAATATGACCCATCGCCGTTTTCAGTAATTGGCATATTTTCGGTATAAAAAGTCGGAATTTGAAAATGAAAATAGGTGCAGAGAGTCAGAATTCGGCTCAAAAATCACGCTCAGGTGTCAATTTTCCGATATTTCAGATATTTTGAAAACTGTAGGGGGGTTTGGGCAAAATATGACCCATCGCCGTTTTCAGTAATTGGCATATTTTCGGTATAAAAAGTCGAATTTGAAAATGAAAATAGGTGCAGAGAGTCAGAATTCGGCTCAAAAATCACGCTCAGGTGTCAATTTTCCGATATTTCAGATATTTTGAAAACTGTAGGGGGGTTTGGGCAAAATATGACCCATCGCCGTTTTCAGTAATTGGCATATTTTCGGTATAAAAAGTCGGAATTTGAAAATGAAAATAGGTGCAGAGAGTCAGAATTCGGCTCAAAAATCACGCTCAGGTGTCAATTTTCCGATATTTCAGATATTTTGAAAACTGTAGGGGGTTTGGGCAAAATATGACCCATCGCCGTTTTCAGTAATTGGCATATTTTCGGTATAAAAAGTCGGAATTTGAAAATGAAAATAGGTGCAGAGAGTCAGAATTCGGCTCAAAAATCACGCTCAGGTGTCAATTTTCCGATATTTCAGATATTTTGAAAACTGTAGGGGGTTTGGGCAAAATATGACCCATCGCCGTTTTCAGTAATTGGCATATTTTCGGTATAAAAAGTCGGAATTTGAAAATGAAAATAGGTGCAGAGAGTCAGAATTCGGCTCAAAAATCACGCTCAGGTGTCAATTTTCCGATATTTCAGATATTTTGAAAACTGTAGGGGGGTTTGGGCAAAATATGACCCATCGCCGTTTTCAGTAATTGGCATATTTTCGGTATAAAAAGTCGGAATTTGAAAATGAAAATAGGTGCAGAGAGTCAGAATTCGGCTCAAAAATCACGCTCAGGTGTCAATTTTCCGATATTTCAGATATTTTGAAAACTGTAGGGGGTTTGGGCAAAATATGACCCATCGCCGTTTTCAGTAATTGGCATATTTTCGGTATAAAAAGTCGGAATTTGAAAATGAAAATAGGTGCAGAGAGTCAGAATTCGGCTCAAAAATCACGCTCAGGTGTCAATTTTCCGATATTTCAGATATTTTGAAAACTGTAGGGGGGTTTGGGCAAAATATGACCCATCGCCGTTTTCAGTAATTGGCATATTTTCGGTATAAAAAGTCGGAATTTGAAAATGAAAATAGGTGCAGAGAGTCAGAATTCGGCTCAAAAATCACGCTCAGGTGTCAATTTTCCGATATTTCAGATATTTTGAAAACTGTAGGGGGGTTTGGGCAAAATATGACCCATCGCCGTTTTCAGTAATTGGCATATTTTCGGTATAAAAAGTCGAATTTGAAAATGAAAATAGGTGCAGAGAGTCAGAATTCGGCTCAAAAATCACGCTCAGGTGTCAATTTTCCGATATTTCAGATATTTTGAAAACTGTAGGGGGGTTTGGGCAAAATATGACCCATCGCCGTTTTCAGTAATTGGCATATTTTCGGTATAAAAAGTCGGAATTTGAAAATGAAAATAGGTGCAGAGAGTCAGAATTCGGCTCAAAAATCACGCTCAGGTGTCAATTTTCCGATATTTCAGATATTTTGAAAACTGTAGGGGGGTTTGGGCAAAATATGACCCATCGCCGTTTTCAGTAATTGGCATATTTTCGGTATAAAAAGTCGGAATTTGAAAATGAAAATAGGTGCAGAGAGTCAGAATTCGGCTCAAAAATCACGCTCAGGTGTCAATTTTCCGATATTTCAGATATTTTGAAAACTGTAGGGGGGTTTGGGCAAAATATGACCCATCGCCGTTTTCAGTAATTGGCATATTTTCGGTATAAAAAGTCGGAATTTGAAAATGAAAATAGGTGCAGAGAGTCAGAATTCGGCTCAAAAATCACGCTCAGGTGTCAATTTTCCGATATTTCAGATATTTTGAAAACTGTAGGGGGGTTTGGGCAAAATATGACCCATCGCCGTTTTCAGTAATTGGCATATTTTCGGTATAAAAAGTCGGAATTTGAAAATGAAAATAGGTGCAGAGAGTCAGAATTCGGCTCAAAAATCACGCTCAGGTGTCAATTTTCCGATATTTCAGATATTTTGAAAACTGTAGGGGGGTTTGGGCAAAATATGACCCATCGCCGTTTTCAGTAATTGGCATATTTTCGGTATAAAAAGTCGGAATTTGAAAATGAAAATAGGTGCAGAGAGTCAGAATTCGGCTCAAAAATCACGCTCAGGTGTCAATTTTCCGATATTTCAGATATTTTGAAAACTGTAGGGGGGTTTGGGCAAAATATGACCCATCGCCGTTTTCAGTAATTGGCATATTTTCGGTATAAAAAGTCGGAATTTGAAAATGAAAATAGGTGCAGAGAGTCAGAATTCGGCTCAAAAATCACGCTCAGGTGTCAATTTTCCGATATTTCAGATATTTTGAAAACTGTAGGGGGGTTTGGGCAAAATATGACCCATCGCCGTTTTCAGTAATTGGCATATTTTCGGTATAAAAAGTCGGAATTTGAAAATGAAAATAGGTGCAGAGAGTCAGAATTCGGCTCAAAAATCACGCTCAGGTGTCAATTTTCCGATATTTCAGATATTTTGAAAACTGTAGGGGGGTTTGGGCAAAATATGACCCATCGCCGTTTTCAGTAATTGGCATATTTTCGGTATAAAAAGTCGGAATTTGAAAATGAAAATAGGTGCAGAGAGTCAGAATTCGGCTCAAAAATCACGCTCAGGTGTCAATTTTCCGATATTTCAGATATTTTGAAAACTGTAGGGGGGTTTGGGCAAAATATGACCCATCGCCGTTTTCAGTAATTGGCATATTTTCGGTATAAAAAGTCGGAATTTGAAAATGAAAATAGGTGCAGAGAGTCAGAATTCGGCTCAAAAATCACGCTCAGGTGTCAATTTTCCGATATTTCAGATATTTTGAAAACTGTAGGGGGGTTTGGGCAAAATATGACCCATCGCCGTTTTCAGTAATTGGCATATTTTCGGTATAAAAAGTCGGAATTTGAAAATGAAAATAGGTGCAGAGAGTCAGAATTCGGCTCAAAAATCACGCTCAGGTGTCAATTTTCCGATATTTCAGATATTTTGAAAACTGTAGGGGGGTTTGGGCAAAATATGACCCATCGCCGTTTTCAGTAATTGGCATATTTTCGGTATAAAAAGTCGGAATTTGAAAATGAAAATAGGTGCAGAGAGTCAGAATTCGGCTCAAAAATCACGCTCAGGTGTCAATTTTCCGATATTTCAGATATTTTGAAAACTGTAGGGGGGTTTGGGCAAAATATGACCCATCGCCGTTTTCAGTAATTGGCATATTTTCGGTATAAAAAGTCGGAATTTGAAAATGAAAATAGGTGCAGAGAGTCAGAATTCGGCTCAAAAATCACGCTCAGGTGTCAATTTTCCGATATTTCAGATATTTTGAAAACTGTAGGGGGGTTTGGGCAAAATATGACCCATCGCCGTTTTCAGTAATTGGCATATTTTCGGTATAAAAAGTCGGAATTTGAAAATGAAAATAGGTGCAGAGAGTCAGAATTCGGCTCAAAAATCACGCTCAGGTGTCAATTTTCCGATATTTCAGATATTTTGAAAACTGTAGGGGGGTTTGGGCAAAATATGACCCATCGCCGTTTTCAGTAATTGGCATATTTTCGGTATAAAAAGTCGGAATTTGAAAATGAAAATAGGTGCAGAGAGTCAGAATTCGGCTCAAAAATCACGCTCAGGTGTCAATTTTCCGATATTTCAGATATTTTGAAAACTGTAGGGGGGTTTGGGCAAAATATGACCCATCGCCGTTTTCAGTAATTGGCATATTTTCGGTATAAAAAGTCGGAATTTGAAAATGAAAATAGGTGCAGAGAGTCAGAATTCGGCTCAAAAATCACGCTCAGGTGTCAATTTTCCGATATTTCAGATATTTTGAAAACTGTAGGGGGGTTTGGGCAAAATATGACCCATCGCCGTTTTCAGTAATTGGCATATTTTCGGTATAAAAAGTCGGAATTTGAAAATGAAAATAGGTGCAGAGAGTCAGAATTCGGCTCAAAAATCACGCTCAGGTGTCAATTTTCCGATATTTCAGATATTTTGAAAACTGTAGGGGGGTTTGGGCAAAATATGACCCATCGCCGTTTTCAGTAATTGGCATATTTTCGGTATAAAAAGTCGGAATTTGAAAATGAAAATAGGTGCAGAGAGTCAGAATTCGGCTCAAAAATCACGCTCAGGTGTCAATTTTCCGATATTTCAGATATTTTGAAAACTGTAGGGGGGTTTGGGCAAAATATGACCCATCGCCGTTTTCAGTAATTGGCATATTTTCGGTATAAAAAGTCGGAATTTGAAAATGAAAATAGGTGCAGAGAGTCAGAATTCGGCTCAAAAATCACGCTCAGGTGTCAATTTTCCGATATTTCAGATATTTTGAAAACTGTAGGGGGGTTTGGGCAAAATATGACCCATCGCCGTTTTCAGTAATTGGCATATTTTCGGTATAAAAAGTCGGAATTTGAAAATGAAAATAGGTGCAGAGAGTCAGAATTCGGCTCAAAAATCACGCTCAGGTGTCAATTTTCCGATATTTCAGATATTTTGAAAACTGTAGGGGGGTTTGGGCAAAATATGACCCATCGCCGTTTTCAGTAATTGGCATATTTTCGGTATAAAAAGTCGGAATTTGAAAATGAAAATAGGTGCAGAGAGTCAGAATTCGGCTCAAAAATCACGCTCAGGTGTCAATTTTCCGATATTTCAGATATTTTGAAAACTGTAGGGGGGTTTGGGCAAAATATGACCCATCGCCGTTTTCAGTAATTGGCATATTTTCGGTATAAAAAGTCGGAATTTGAAAATGAAAATAGGTGCAGAGAGTCAGAATTCGGCTCAAAAATCACGCTCAGGTGTCAATTTTCCGATATTTCAGATATTTTGAAAACTGTAGGGGGGTTTGGGCAAAATATGACCCATCGCCGTTTTCAGTAATTGGCATATTTTCGGTATAAAAAGTCGGAATTTGAAAATGAAAATAGGTGCAGAGAGTCAGAATTCGGCTCAAAAATCACGCTCAGGTGTCAATTTTCCGATATTTCAGATATTTTGAAAACTGTAGGGGGGTTTGGGCAAAATATGACCCATCGCCGTTTTCAGTAATTGGCATATTTTCGGTATAAAAAGTCGGAATTTGAAAATGAAAATAGGTGCAGAGAGTCAGAATTCGGCTCAAAAATCACGCTCAGGTGTCAATTTTCCGATATTTCAGATATTTTGAAAACTGTAGGGGGGTTTGGGCAAAATATGACCCATCGCCGTTTTCAGTAATTGGCATATTTTCGGTATAAAAAGTCGGAATTTGAAAATGAAAATAGGTGCAGAGAGTCAGAATTCGGCTCAAAAATCACGCTCAGGTGTCAATTTTCCGATATTTCAGATATTTTGAAAACTGTAGGGGGGTTTGGGCAAAATATGACCCATCGCCGTTTTCAGTAATTGGCATATTTTCGGTATAAAAAGTCGGAATTTGAAAATGAAAATAGGTGCAGAGAGTCAGAATTCGGCTCAAAAATCACGCTCAGGTGTCAATTTTCCGATATTTCAGATATTTTGAAAACTGTAGGGGGGTTTGGGCAAAATATGACCCATCGCCGTTTTCAGTAATTGGCATATTTTCGGTATAAAAAGTCGGAATTTGAAAATGAAAATAGGTGCAGAGAGTCAGAATTCGGCTCAAAAATCACGCTCAGGTGTCAATTTTCCGATATTTCAGATATTTTGAAAACTGTAGGGGGGTTTGGGCAAAATATGACCCATCGCCGTTTTCAGTAATTGGCATATTTTCGGTATAAAAAGTCGGAATTTGAAAATGAAAATAGGTGCAGAGAGTCAGAATTCGGCTCAAAAATCACGCTCAGGTGTCAATTTTCCGATATTTCAGATATTTTGAAAACTGTAGGGGGGTTTGGGCAAAATATGACCCATCGCCGTTTTCAGTAATTGGCATATTTTCGGTATAAAAAGTCGGAATTTGAAAATGAAAATAGGTGCAGAGAGTCAGAATTCGGCTCAAAAATCACGCTCAGGTGTCAATTTTCCGATATTTCAGATATTTTGAAAACTGTAGGGGGGTTTGGGCAAAATATGACCCATCGCCGTTTTCAGTAATTGGCATATTTTCGGTATAAAAAGTCGGAATTTGAAAATGAAAATAGGTGCAGAGAGTCAGAATTCGGCTCAAAAATCACGCTCAGGTGTCAATTTTCCGATATTTCAGATATTTTGAAAACTGTAGGGGGGTTTGGGCAAAATATGACCCATCGCCGTTTTCAGTAATTGGCATATTTTCGGTATAAAAAGTCGGAATTTGAAAATGAAAATAGGTGCAGAGAGTCAGAATTCGGCTCAAAAATCACGCTCAGGTGTCAATTTTCCGATATTTCAGATATTTTGAAAACTGTAGGGGGGTTTGGGCAAAATATGACCCATCGCCGTTTTCAGTAATTGGCATATTTTCGGTATAAAAAGTCGGAATTTGAAAATGAAAATAGGTGCAGAGAGTCAGAATTCGGCTCAAAAATCACGCTCAGGTGTCAATTTTCCGATATTTCAGATATTTTGAAAACTGTAGGGGGGTTTGGGCAAAATATGACCCATCGCCGTTTTCAGTAATTGGCATATTTTCGGTATAAAAAGTCGGAATTTGAAAATGAAAATAGGTGCAGAGAGTCAGAATTCGGCTCAAAAATCACGCTCAGGTGTCAATTTTCCGATATTTCAGATATTTTGAAAACTGTAGGGGGGTTTGGGCAAAATATGACCCATCGCCGTTTTCAGTAATTGGCATATTTTCGGTATAAAAAGTCGGAATTTGAAAATGAAAATAGGTGCAGAGAGTCAGAATTCGGCTCAAAAATCACGCTCAGGTGTCAATTTTCCGATATTTCAGATATTTTGAAAACTGTAGGGGGGTTTGGGCAAAATATGACCCATCGCCGTTTTCAGTAATTGGCATATTTTCGGTATAAAAAGTCGGAATTTGAAAATGAAAATAGGTGCAGAGAGTCAGAATTCGGCTCAAAAATCACGCTCAGGTGTCAATTTTCCGATATTTCAGATATTTTGAAAACTGTAGGGGGGTTTGGGCAAAATATGACCCATCGCCGTTTTCAGTAATTGGCATATTTTCGGTATAAAAAGTCGGAATTTGAAAATGAAAATAGGTGCAGAGAGTCAGAATTCGGCTCAAAAATCACGCTCAGGTGTCAATTTTCCGATATTTCAGATATTTTGAAAACTGTAGGGGGGTTTGGGCAAAATATGACCCATCGCCGTTTTCAGTAATTGGCATATTTTCGGTATAAAAAGTCGGAATTTGAAAATGAAAATAGGTGCAGAGAGTCAGAATTCGGCTCAAAAATCACGCTCAGGTGTCAATTTTCCGATATTTCAGATATTTTGAAAACTGTAGGGGGGTTTGGGCAAAATATGACCCATCGCCGTTTTCAGTAATTGGCATATTTTCGGTATAAAAAGTCGGAATTTGAAAATGAAAATAGGTGCAGAGAGTCAGAATTCGGCTCAAAAATCACGCTCAGGTGTCAATTTTCCGATATTTCAGATATTTTGAAAACTGTAGGGGGGTTTGGGCAAAATATGACCCATCGCCGTTTTCAGTAATTGGCATATTTTCGGTATAAAAAGTCGGAATTTGAAAATGAAAATAGGTGCAGAGAGTCAGAATTCGGCTCAAAAATCACGCTCAGGTGTCAATTTTCCGATATTTCAGATATTTTGAAAACTGTAGGGGGTTTGGGCAAAATATGACCCATCGCCGTTTTCAGTAATTGGCATATTTTCGGTATAAAAAGTCGGAATTTGAAAATGAAAATAGGTGCAGAGAGTCAGAATTCGGCTCAAAAATCACGCTCAGGTGTCAATTTTCCGATATTTCAGATATTTTGAAAACTGTAGGGGGGTTTGGGCAAAATATGACCCATCGCCGTTTTCAGTAATTGGCATATTTTCGGTATAAAAAGTCGGAATTTGAAAATGAAAATAGGTGCAGAGAGTCAGAATTCGGCTCAAAAATCACGCTCAGGTGTCAATTTTCCGATATTTCAGATATTTTGAAAACTGTAGGGGGGTTTGGGCAAAATATGACCCATCGCCGTTTTCAGTAATTGGCATATTTTCGGTATAAAAAGTCGGAATTTGAAAATGAAAATAGGTGCAGAGAGTCAGAATTCGGCTCAAAAATCACGCTCAGGTGTCAATTTTCCGATATTTCAGATATTTTGAAAACTGTAGGGGGGTTTGGGCAAAATATGACCCATCGCCGTTTTCAGTAATTGGCATATTTTCGGTATAAAAAGTCGGAATTTGAAAATGAAAATAGGTGCAGAGAGTCAGAATTCGGCTCAAAAATCACGCTCAGGTGTCAATTTTCCGATATTTCAGATATTTTGAAAACTGTAGGGGGGTTTGGGCAAAATATGACCCATCGCCGTTTTCAGTAATTGGCATATTTTCGGTATAAAAAGTCGGAATTTGAAAATGAAAATAGGTGCAGAGAGTCAGAATTCGGCTCAAAAATCACGCTCAGGTGTCAATTTTCCGATATTTCAGATATTTTGAAAACTGTAGGGGGGTTTGGGCAAAATATGACCCATCGCCGTTTTCAGTAATTGGCATATTTTCGGTATAAAAAGTCGGAATTTGAAAATGAAAATAGGTGCAGAGAGTCAGAATTCGGCTCAAAAATCACGCTCAGGTGTCAATTTTCCGATATTTCAGATATTTTGAAAACTGTAGGGGGGTTTGGGCAAAATATGACCCATCGCCGTTTTCAGTAATTGGCATATTTTCGGTATAAAAAGTCGGAATTTGAAAATGAAAATAGGTGCAGAGAGTCAGAATTCGGCTCAAAAATCACGCTCAGGTGTCAATTTTCCGATATTTCAGATATTTTGAAAACTGTAGGGGGGTTTGGGCAAAATATGACCCATCGCCGTTTTCAGTAATTGGCATATTTTCGGTATAAAAAGTCGGAATTTGAAAATGAAAATAGGTGCAGAGAGTCAGAATTCGGCTCAAAAATCACGCTCAGGTGTCAATTTTCCGATATTTCAGATATTTTGAAAACTGTAGGGGGGTTTGGGCAAAATATGACCCATCGCCGTTTTCAGTAATTGGCATATTTTCGGTATAAAAAGTCGGAATTTGAAAATGAAAATAGGTGCAGAGAGTCAGAATTCGGCTCAAAAATCACGCTCAGGTGTCAATTTTCCGATATTTCAGATATTTTGAAAACTGTAGGGGGGTTTGGGCAAAATATGACCCATCGCCGTTTTCAGTAATTGGCATATTTTCGGTATAAAAAGTCGGAATTTGAAAATGAAAATAGGTGCAGAGAGTCAGAATTCGGCTCAAAAATCACGCTCAGGTGTCAATTTTCCGATATTTCAGATATTTTGAAAACTGTAGGGGGGTTTGGGCAAAATATGACCCATCGCCGTTTTCAGTAATTGGCATATTTTCGGTATAAAAAGTCGGAATTTGAAAATGAAAATATGACTGAAACGGCGATGGGTCATATTTGCCCAAACCCCCCTACAGTTTTCAAAATATCTGAAATATCGGAAAATTGACACCTGAGCGTGATTTTTGAGCCGAATTCTGACTCTCTGCACCTATTTTCATTTTCAAATTCCGACTTTTTATACCGAAAATATGCCAATTACTGAAAACGGCGATGGGTCATATTTTGCCCAAACCCCCCTACAGTTTTCAAAATATCTGAAATATCGGAAAATTGACACCTGAGCGTGATTTTTGAGCCGAATTCTGACTCTCTGCACCTATTTTCATTTTCAAATTCCGACTTTTTATACCGAAAATATGCCAATTACTGAAAACGGCGATGGGTCATATTTTGCCCAAACCCCCCTACAGTTTTCAAAATATCTGAAATATCGGAAAATTGACACCTGAGCGTGATTTTTGAGCCGAATTCTGACTCTCTGCACCTATTTTCATTTTCAAATTCCGACTTTTTATACCGAAAATATGCCAATTACTGAAAACGGCGATGGGTCATATTTTGCCCAAACCCCCCTACAGTTTTCAAAATATCTGAAATATCGGAAAATTGACACCTGAGCGTGATTTTTGAGCCGAATTCTGACTCTCTGCACCTATTTTCATTTTCAAATTCCGACTTTTTATACCGAAAATATGCCAATTACTGAAAACGGCGATGGGTCATATTTTGCCCAAACCCCCCTACAGTTTTCAAAATATCTGAAATATCGGAAAATTGACACCTGAGCGTGATTTTTGAGCCGAATTCTGACTCTCTGCACCTATTTTCATTTTCAAATTCCGACTTTTTATACCGAAAATATGCCAATTACTGAAAACGGCGATGGGTCATATTTTGCCCAAACCCCCCTACAGTTTTCAAAATATCTGAAATATCGGAAAATTGACACCTGAGCGTGATTTTTGAGCCGAATTCTGACTCTCTGCACCTATTTTCATTTTCAAATTCCGACTTTTTATACCGAAAATATGCCAATTACTGAAAACGGCGATGGGTCATATTTTGCCCAAACCCCCCTACAGTTTTCAAAATATCTGAAATATCGGAAAATTGACACCTGAGCGTGATTTTTGAGCCGAATTCTGACTCTCTGCACCTATTTTCATTTTCAAATTCCGACTTTTTATACCGAAAATATGCCAATTACTGAAAACGGCGATGGGTCATATTTTGCCCAAACCCCCCTACAGTTTTCAAAATATCTGAAATATCGGAAAATTGACACCTGAGCGTGATTTTTGAGCCGAATTCTGACTCTCTGCACCTATTTTCATTTTCAAATTCCGACTTTTTATACCGAAAATATGCCAATTACTGAAAACGGCGATGGGTCATATTTTGCCCAAACCCCCCTACAGTTTTCAAAATATCTGAAATATCGGAAAATTGACACCTGAGCGTGATTTTTGAGCCGAATTCTGACTCTCTGCACCTATTTTCATTTTCAAATTCCGACTTTTTATACCGAAAATATGCCAATTACTGAAAACGGCGATGGGTCATATTTTGCCCAAACCCCCCTACAGTTTTCAAAATATCTGAAATATCGGAAAATTGACACCTGAGCGTGATTTTTGAGCCGAATTCTGACTCTCTGCACCTATTTTCATTTTCAAATTCCGACTTTTTATACCGAAAATATGCCAATTACTGAAAACGGCGATGGGTCATATTTTGCCCAAACCCCCCTACAGTTTTCAAAATATCTGAAATATCGGAAAATTGACACCTGAGCGTGATTTTTGAGCCGAATTCTGACTCTCTGCACCTATTTTCATTTTCAAATTCCGACTTTTTATACCGAAAATATGCCAATTACTGAAAACGGCGATGGGTCATATTTTGCCCAAACCCCCCTACAGTTTTCAAAATATCTGAAATATCGGAAAATTGACACCTGAGCGTGATTTTTGAGCCGAATTCTGACTCTCTGCACCTATTTTCATTTTCAAATTCCGACTTTTTATACCGAAAATATGCCAATTACTGAAAACGGCGATGGGTCATATTTTGCCCAAACCCCCCTACAGTTTTCAAAATATCTGAAATATCGGAAAATTGACACCTGAGCGTGATTTTTGAGCCGAATTCTGACTCTCTGCACCTATTTTCATTTTCAAATTCCGACTTTTTATACCGAAAATATGCCAATTACTGAAAACGGCGATGGGTCATATTTTGCCCAAACCCCCCTACAGTTTTCAAAATATCTGAAATATCGGAAAATTGACACCTGAGCGTGATTTTTGAGCCGAATTCTGACTCTCTGCACCTATTTTCATTTTCAAATTCCGACTTTTTATACCGAAAATATGCCAATTACTGAAAACGGCGATGGGTCATATTTTGCCCAAACCCCCCTACAGTTTTCAAAATATCTGAAATATCGGAAAATTGACACCTGAGCGTGATTTTTGAGCCGAATTCTGACTCTCTGCACCTATTTTCATTTTCAAATTCCGACTTTTTATACCGAAAATATGCCAATTACTGAAAACGGCGATGGGTCATATTTTGCCCAAACCCCCCTACAGTTTTCAAAATATCTGAAATATCGGAAAATTGACACCTGAGCGTGATTTTTGAGCCGAATTCTGACTCTCTGCACCTATTTTCATTTTCAAATTCCGACTTTTTATACCGAAAATATGCCAATTACTGAAAACGGCGATGGGTCATATTTTGCCCAAACCCCCCTACAGTTTTCAAAATATCTGAAATATCGGAAAATTGACACCTGAGCGTGATTTTTGAGCCGAATTCTGACTCTCTGCACCTATTTTCATTTTCAAATTCCGACTTTTTATACCGAAAATATGCCAATTACTGAAAACGGCGATGGGTCATATTTTGCCCAAACCCCCCTACAGTTTTCAAAATATCTGAAATATCGGAAAATTGACACCTGAGCGTGATTTTTGAGCCGAATTCTGACTCTCTGCACCTATTTTCATTTTCAAATTCCGACTTTTTATACCGAAAATATGCCAATTACTGAAAACGGCGATGGGTCATATTTTGCCCAAACCCCCCTACAGTTTTCAAAATATCTGAAATATCGGAAAATTGACACCTGAGCGTGATTTTTGAGCCGAATTCTGACTCTCTGCACCTATTTTCATTTTCAAATTCCGACTTTTTATACCGAAAATATGCCAATTACTGAAAACGGCGATGGGTCATATTTTGCCCAAACCCCCCTACAGTTTTCAAAATATCTGAAATATCGGAAAATTGACACCTGAGCGTGATTTTTGAGCCGAATTCTGACTCTCTGCACCTATTTTCATTTTCAAATTCCGACTTTTTATACCGAAAATATGCCAATTACTGAAAACGGCGATGGGTCATATTTTGCCCAAACCCCCCTACAGTTTTCAAAATATCTGAAATATCGGAAAATTGACACCTGAGCGTGATTTTTGAGCCGAATTCTGACTCTCTGCACCTATTTTCATTTTCAAATTCCGACTTTTTATACCGAAAATATGCCAATTACTGAAAACGGCGATGGGTCATATTTTGCCCAAACCCCCCTACAGTTTTCAAAATATCTGAAATATCGGAAAATTGACACCTGAGCGTGATTTTTGAGCCGAATTCTGACTCTCTGCACCTATTTTCATTTTCAAATTCCGACTTTTTATACCGAAAATATGCCAATTACTGAAAACGGCGATGGGTCATATTTTGCCCAAACCCCCCTACAGTTTTCAAAATATCTGAAATATCGGAAAATTGACACCTGAGCGTGATTTTTGAGCCGAATTCTGACTCTCTGCACCTATTTTCATTTTCAAATTCCGACTTTTTATACCGAAAATATGCCAATTACTGAAAACGGCGATGGGTCATATTTTGCCCAAACCCCCCTACAGTTTTCAAAATATCTGAAATATCGGAAAATTGACACCTGAGCGTGATTTTTGAGCCGAATTCTGACTCTCTGCACCTATTTTCATTTTCAAATTCCGACTTTTTATACCGAAAATATGCCAATTACTGAAAACGGCGATGGGTCATATTTTGCCCAAACCCCCTACAGTTTTCAAAATATCTGAAATATCGGAAAATTGACACCTGAGCGTGATTTTTGAGCCGAATTCTGACTCTCTGCACCTATTTTCATTTTCAAATTCCGACTTTTTATACCGAAAATATGCCAATTACTGAAAACGGCGATGGGTCATATTTTGCCCAAACCCCCCTACAGTTTTCAAAATATCTGAAATATCGGAAAATTGACACCTGAGCGTGATTTTTGAGCCGAATTCTGACTCTCTGCACCTATTTTCATTTTCAAATTCCGACTTTTTATACCGAAAATATGCCAATTACTGAAAACGGCGATGGGTCATATTTTGCCCAAACCCCCCTACAGTTTTCAAAATATCTGAAATATCGGAAAATTGACACCTGAGCGTGATTTTTGAGCCGAATTCTGACTCTCTGCACCTATTTTCATTTTCAAATTCCGACTTTTTATACCGAAAATATGCCAATTACTGAAAACGGCGATGGGTCATATTTTGCCCAAACCCCCCTACAGTTTTCAAAATATCTGAAATATCGGAAAATTGACACCTGAGCGTGATTTTTGAGCCGAATTCTGACTCTCTGCACCTATTTTCATTTTCAAATTCCGACTTTTTATACCGAAAATATGCCAATTACTGAAAACGGCGATGGGTCATATTTTGCCCAAACCCCCCTACAGTTTTCAAAATATCTGAAATATCGGAAAATTGACACCTGAGCGTGATTTTTGAGCCGAATTCTGACTCTCTGCACCTATTTTCATTTTCAAATTCCGACTTTTTATACCGAAAATATGCCAATTACTGAAAACGGCGATGGGTCATATTTTGCCCAAACCCCCCTACAGTTTTCAAAATATCTGAAATATCGGAAAATTGACACCTGAGCGTGATTTTTGAGCCGAATTCTGACTCTCTGCACCTATTTTCATTTTCAAATTCCGACTTTTTATACCGAAAATATGCCAATTACTGAAAACGGCGATGGGTCATATTTTGCCCAAACCCCCCTACAGTTTTCAAAATATCTGAAATATCGGAAAATTGACACCTGAGCGTGATTTTTGAGCCGAATTCTGACTCTCTGCACCTATTTTCATTTTCAAATTCCGACTTTTTATACCGAAAATATGCCAATTACTGAAAACGGCGATGGGTCATATTTTGCCCAAACCCCCCTACAGTTTTCAAAATATCTGAAATATCGGAAAATTGACACCTGAGCGTGATTTTTGAGCCGAATTCTGACTCTCTGCACCTATTTTCATTTTCAAATTCCGACTTTTTATACCGAAAATATGCCAATTACTGAAAACGGCGATGGGTCATATTTTGCCCAAACCCCCCTACAGTTTTCAAAATATCTGAAATATCGGAAAATTGACACCTGAGCGTGATTTTTGAGCCGAATTCTGACTCTCTGCACCTATTTTCATTTTCAAATTCCGACTTTTTATACCGAAAATATGCCAATTACTGAAAACGGCGATGGGTCATATTTTGCCCAAACCCCCCTACAGTTTTCAAAATATCTGAAATATCGGAAAATTGACACCTGAGCGTGATTTTTGAGCCGAATTCTGACTCTCTGCACCTATTTTCATTTTCAAATTCCGACTTTTTATACCGAAAATATGCCAATTACTGAAAACGGCGATGGGTCATATTTTGCCCAAACCCCCCTACAGTTTTCAAAATATCTGAAATATCGGAAAATTGACACCTGAGCGTGATTTTTGAGCCGAATTCTGACTCTCTGCACCTATTTTCATTTTCAAATTCCGACTTTTTATACCGAAAATATGCCAATTACTGAAAACGGCGATGGGTCATATTTTGCCCAAACCCCCCTACAGTTTTCAAAATATCTGAAATATCGGAAAATTGACACCTGAGCGTGATTTTTGAGCCGAATTCTGACTCTCTGCACCTATTTTCATTTTCAAATTCCGACTTTTTATACCGAAAATATGCCAATTACTGAAAACGGCGATGGGTCATATTTTGCCCAAACCCCCCTACAGTTTTCAAAATATCTGAAATATCGGAAAATTGACACCTGAGCGTGATTTTTGAGCCGAATTCTGACTCTCTGCACCTATTTTCATTTTCAAATTCCGACTTTTTATACCGAAAATATGCCAATTACTGAAAACGGCGATGGGTCATATTTTGCCCAAACCCCCCTACAGTTTTCAAAATATCTGAAATATCGGAAAATTGACACCTGAGCGTGATTTTTGAGCCGAATTCTGACTCTCTGCACCTATTTTCATTTTCAAATTCCGACTTTTTATACCGAAAATATGCCAATTACTGAAAACGGCGATGGGTCATATTTTGCCCAAACCCCCCTACAGTTTTCAAAATATCTGAAATATCGGAAAATTGACACCTGAGCGTGATTTTTGAGCCGAATTCTGACTCTCTGCACCTATTTTCATTTTCAAATTCCGACTTTTTATACCGAAAATATGCCAATTACTGAAAACGGCGATGGGTCATATTTTGCCCAAACCCCCCTACAGTTTTCAAAATATCTGAAATATCGGAAAATTGACACCTGAGCGTGATTTTTGAGCCGAATTCTGACTCTCTGCACCTATTTTCATTTTCAAATTCCGACTTTTTATACCGAAAATATGCCAATTACTGAAAACGGCGATGGGTCATATTTTGCCCAAACCCCCCTACAGTTTTCAAAATATCTGAAATATCGGAAAATTGACACCTGAGCGTGATTTTTGAGCCGAATTCTGACTCTCTGCACCTATTTTCATTTTCAAATTCCGACTTTTTATACCGAAAATATGCCAATTACTGAAAACGGCGATGGGTCATATTTTGCCCAAACCCCCCTACAGTTTTCAAAATATCTGAAATATCGGAAAATTGACACCTGAGCGTGATTTTTGAGCCGAATTCTGACTCTCTGCACCTATTTTCATTTTCAAATTCCGACTTTTTATACCGAAAATATGCCAATTACTGAAAACGGCGATGGGTCATATTTTGCCCAAACCCCCCTACAGTTTTCAAAATATCTGAAATATCGGAAAATTGACACCTGAGCGTGATTTTTGAGCCGAATTCTGACTCTCTGCACCTATTTTCATTTTCAAATTCCGACTTTTTATACCGAAAATATGCCAATTACTGAAAACGGCGATGGGTCATATTTTGCCCAAACCCCCCTACAGTTTTCAAAATATCTGAAATATCGGAAAATTGACACCTGAGCGTGATTTTTGAGCCGAATTCTGACTCTCTGCACCTATTTTCATTTTCAAATTCCGACTTTTTATACCGAAAATATGCCAATTACTGAAAACGGCGATGGGTCATATTTTGCCCAAACCCCCCTACAGTTTTCAAAATATCTGAAATATCGGAAAATTGACACCTGAGCGTGATTTTTGAGCCGAATTCTGACTCTCTGCACCTATTTTCATTTTCAAATTCCGACTTTTTATACCGAAAATATGCCAATTACTGAAAACGGCGATGGGTCATATTTTGCCCAAACCCCCCTACAGTTTTCAAAATATCTGAAATATCGGAAAATTGACACCTGAGCGTGATTTTTGAGCCGAATTCTGACTCTCTGCACCTATTTTCATTTTCAAATTCCGACTTTTTATACCGAAAATATGCCAATTACTGAAAACGGCGATGGGTCATATTTTGCCCAAACCCCCCTACAGTTTTCAAAATATCTGAAATATCGGAAAATTGACACCTGAGCGTGATTTTTGAGCCGAATTCTGACTCTCTGCACCTATTTTCATTTTCAAATTCCGACTTTTTATACCGAAAATATGCCAATTACTGAAAACGGCGATGGGTCATATTTTGCCCAAACCCCCCTACAGTTTTCAAAATATCTGAAATATCGGAAAATTGACACCTGAGCGTGATTTTTGAGCCGAATTCTGACTCTCTGCACCTATTTTCATTTTCAAATTCCGACTTTTTATACCGAAAATATGCCAATTACTGAAAACGGCGATGGGTCATATTTTGCCCAAACCCCCCTACAGTTTTCAAAATATCTGAAATATCGGAAAATTGACACCTGAGCGTGATTTTTGAGCCGAATTCTGACTCTCTGCACCTATTTTCATTTTCAAATTCCGACTTTTTATACCGAAAATATGCCAATTACTGAAAACGGCGATGGGTCATATTTTGCCCAAACCCCCCTACAGTTTTCAAAATATCTGAAATATCGGAAAATTGACACCTGAGCGTGATTTTTGAGCCGAATTCTGACTCTCTGCACCTATTTTCATTTTCAAATTCCGACTTTTTATACCGAAAATATGCCAATTACTGAAAACGGCGATGGGTCATATTTTGCCCAAACCCCCCTACAGTTTTCAAAATATCTGAAATATCGGAAAATTGACACCTGAGCGTGATTTTTGAGCCGAATTCTGACTCTCTGCACCTATTTTCATTTTCAAATTCCGACTTTTTATACCGAAAATATGCCAATTACTGAAAACGGCGATGGGTCATATTTTGCCCAAACCCCCCTACAGTTTTCAAAATATCTGAAATATCGGAAAATTGACACCTGAGCGTGATTTTTGAGCCGAATTCTGACTCTCTGCACCTATTTTCATTTTCAAATTCCGACTTTTTATACCGAAAATATGCCAATTACTGAAAACGGCGATGGGTCATATTTTGCCCAAACCCCCCTACAGTTTTCAAAATATCTGAAATATCGGAAAATTGACACCTGAGCGTGATTTTTGAGCCGAATTCTGACTCTCTGCACCTATTTTCATTTTCAAATTCCGACTTTTTATACCGAAAATATGCCAATTACTGAAAACGGCGATGGGTCATATTTTGCCCAAACCCCCCTACAGTTTTCAAAATATCTGAAATATCGGAAAATTGACACCTGAGCGTGATTTTTGAGCCGAATTCTGACTCTCTGCACCTATTTTCATTTTCAAATTCCGACTTTTTATACCGAAAATATGCCAATTACTGAAAACGGCGATGGGTCATATTTTGCCCAAACCCCCCTACAGTTTTCAAAATATCTGAAATATCGGAAAATTGACACCTGAGCGTGATTTTTGAGCCGAATTCTGACTCTCTGCACCTATTTTCATTTTCAAATTCCGACTTTTTATACCGAAAATATGCCAATTACTGAAAACGGCGATGGGTCATATTTTGCCCAAACCCCCCTACAGTTTTCAAAATATCTGAAATATCGGAAAATTGACACCTGAGCGTGATTTTTGAGCCGAATTCTGACTCTCTGCACCTATTTTCATTTTCAAATTCCGACTTTTTATACCGAAAATATGCCAATTACTGAAAACGGCGATGGGTCATATTTTGCCCAAACCCCCTACAGTTTTCAAAATATCTGAAATATCGGAAAATTGACACCTGAGCGTGATTTTTGAGCCGAATTCTGACTCTCTGCACCTATTTTCATTTTCAAATTCCGACTTTTTATACCGAAAATATGCCAATTACTGAAAACGGCGATGGGTCATATTTTGCCCAAACCCCCCTACAGTTTTCAAAATATCTGAAATATCGGAAAATTGACACCTGAGCGTGATTTTTGAGCCGAATTCTGACTCTCTGCACCTATTTTCATTTTCAAATTCCGACTTTTTATACCGAAAATATGCCAATTACTGAAAACGGCGATGGGTCATATTTTGCCCAAACCCCCCTACAGTTTTCAAAATATCTGAAATATCGGAAAATTGACACCTGAGCGTGATTTTTGAGCCGAATTCTGACTCTCTGCACCTATTTTCATTTTCAAATTCCGACTTTTTATACCGAAAATATGCCAATTACTGAAAACGGCGATGGGTCATATTTTGCCCAAACCCCCCTACAGTTTTCAAAATATCTGAAATATCGGAAAATTGACACCTGAGCGTGATTTTTGAGCCGAATTCTGACTCTCTGCACCTATTTTCATTTTCAAATTCCGACTTTTTATACCGAAAATATGCCAATTACTGAAAACGGCGATGGGTCATATTTTGCCCAAACCCCCCTACAGTTTTCAAAATATCTGAAATATCGGAAAATTGACACCTGAGCGTGATTTTTGAGCCGAATTCTGACTCTCTGCACCTATTTTCATTTTCAAATTCCGACTTTTTATACCGAAAATATGCCAATTACTGAAAACGGCGATGGGTCATATTTTGCCCAAACCCCCCTACAGTTTTCAAAATATCTGAAATATCGGAAAATTGACACCTGAGCGTGATTTTTGAGCCGAATTCTGACTCTCTGCACCTATTTTCATTTTCAAATTCCGACTTTTTATACCGAAAATATGCCAATTACTGAAAACGGCGATGGGTCATATTTTGCCCAAACCCCCCTACAGTTTTCAAAATATCTGAAATATCGGAAAATTGACACCTGAGCGTGATTTTTGAGCCGAATTCTGACTCTCTGCACCTATTTTCATTTTCAAATTCCGACTTTTTATACCGAAAATATGCCAATTACTGAAAACGGCGATGGGTCATATTTTGCCCAAACCCCCCTACAGTTTTCAAAATATCTGAAATATCGGAAAATTGACACCTGAGCGTGATTTTTGAGCCGAATTCTGACTCTCTGCACCTATTTTCATTTTCAAATTCCGACTTTTTATACCGAAAATATGCCAATTACTGAAAACGGCGATGGGTCATATTTTGCCCAAACCCCCCTACAGTTTTCAAAATATCTGAAATATCGGAAAATTGACACCTGAGCGTGATTTTTGAGCCGAATTCTGACTCTCTGCACCTATTTTCATTTTCAAATTCCGACTTTTTATACCGAAAATATGCCAATTACTGAAAACGGCGATGGGTCATATTTTGCCCAAACCCCCCTACAGTTTTCAAAATATCTGAAATATCGGAAAATTGACACCTGAGCGTGATTTTTGAGCCGAATTCTGACTCTCTGCACCTATTTTCATTTTCAAATTCCGACTTTTTATACCGAAAATATGCCAATTACTGAAAACGGCGATGGGTCATATTTTGCCCAAAACCCCCTACAGTTTTCAAAATATCTGAAATATCGGAAAATTGACACCTGAGCGTGATTTTTGAGCCGAATTCTGACTCTCTGCACCTATTTTCATTTTCAAATTCCGACTTTTTATACCGAAAATATGCCAATTACTGAAAACGGCGATGGGTCATATTTTGCCCAAACCCCCCTACAGTTTTCAAAATATCTGAAATATCGGAAAATTGACACCTGAGCGTGATTTTTGAGCCGAATTCTGACTCTCTGCACCTATTTTCATTTTCAAATTCCGACTTTTTATACCGAAAATATGCCAATTACTGAAAACGGCGATGGGTCATATTTTGCCCAAACCCCCCTACAGTTTTCAAAATATCTGAAATATCGGAAAATTGACACCTGAGCGTGATTTTTGAGCCGAATTCTGACTCTCTGCACCTATTTTCATTTTCAAATTCCGACTTTTTATACCGAAAATATGCCAATTACTGAAAACGGCGATGGGTCATATTTTGCCCAAACCCCCCTACAGTTTTCAAAATATCTGAAATATCGGAAAATTGACACCTGAGCGTGATTTTTGAGCCGAATTCTGACTCTCTGCACCTATTTTCATTTTCAAATTCCGACTTTTTATACCGAAAATATGCCAATTACTGAAAACGGCGATGGGTCATATTTTGCCCAAACCCCCCTACAGTTTTCAAAATATCTGAAATATCGGAAAATTGACACCTGAGCGTGATTTTTGAGCCGAATTCTGACTCTCTGCACCTATTTTCATTTTCAAATTCCGACTTTTTATACCGAAAATATGCCAATTACTGAAAACGGCGATGGGTCATATTTTGCCCAAACCCCCCTACAGTTTTCAAAATATCTGAAATATCGGAAAATTGACACCTGAGCGTGATTTTTGAGCCGAATTCTGACTCTCTGCACCTATTTTCATTTTCAAATTCCGACTTTTTATACCGAAAATATGCCAATTACTGAAAACGGCGATGGGTCATATTTTGCCCAAACCCCCCTACAGTTTTCAAAATATCTGAAATATCGGAAAATTGACACCTGAGCGTGATTTTTGAGCCGAATTCTGACTCTCTGCACCTATTTTCATTTTCAAATTCCGACTTTTTATACCGAAAATATGCCAATTACTGAAAACGGCGATGGGTCATATTTTGCCCAAACCCCCCTACAGTTTTCAAAATATCTGAAATATCGGAAAATTGACACCTGAGCGTGATTTTTGAGCCGAATTCTGACTCTCTGCACCTATTTTCATTTTCAAATTCCGACTTTTTATACCGAAAATATGCCAATTACTGAAAACGGCGATGGGTCATATTTTGCCCAAACCCCCCTACAGTTTTCAAAATATCTGAAATATCGGAAAATTGACACCTGAGCGTGATTTTTGAGCCGAATTCTGACTCTCTGCACCTATTTTCATTTTCAAATTCCGACTTTTTATACCGAAAATATGCCAATTACTGAAAACGGCGATGGGTCATATTTTGCCCAAACCCCCCTACAGTTTTCAAAATATCTGAAATATCGGAAAATTGACACCTGAGCGTGATTTTTGAGCCGAATTCTGACTCTCTGCACCTATTTTCATTTTCAAATTCCGACTTTTTATACCGAAAATATGCCAATTACTGAAAACGGCGATGGGTCATATTTTGCCCAAACCCCCCTACAGTTTTCAAAATATCTGAAATATCGGAAAATTGACACCTGAGCGTGATTTTTGAGCCGAATTCTGACTCTCTGCACCTATTTTCATTTTCAAATTCCGACTTTTTATACCGAAAATATGCCAATTACTGAAAACGGCGATGGGTCATATTTTGCCCAAACCCCCCTACAGTTTTCAAAATATCTGAAATATCGGAAAATTGACACCTGAGCGTGATTTTTGAGCCGAATTCTGACTCTCTGCACCTATTTTCATTTTCAAATTCCGACTTTTTATACCGAAAATATGCCAATTACTGAAAACGGCGATGGGTCATATTTTGCCCAAACCCCCCTACAGTTTTCAAAATATCTGAAATATCGGAAAATTGACACCTGAGCGTGATTTTTGAGCCGAATTCTGACTCTCTGCACCTATTTTCATTTTCAAATTCCGACTTTTTATACCGAAAATATGCCAATTACTGAAAACGGCGATGGGTCATATTTTGCCCAAACCCCCCTACAGTTTTCAAAATATCTGAAATATCGGAAAATTGACACCTGAGCGTGATTTTTGAGCCGAATTCTGACTCTCTGCACCTATTTTCATTTTCAAATTCCGACTTTTTATACCGAAAATATGCCAATTACTGAAAACGGCGATGGGTCATATTTTGCCCAAACCCCCCTACAGTTTTCAAAATATCTGAAATATCGGAAAATTGACACCTGAGCGTGATTTTTGAGCCGAATTCTGACTCTCTGCACCTATTTTCATTTTCAAATTCCGACTTTTTATACCGAAAATATGCCAATTACTGAAAACGGCGATGGGTCATATTTTGCCCAAACCCCCCTACAGTTTTCAAAATATCTGAAATATCGGAAAATTGACACCTGAGCGTGATTTTTGAGCCGAATTCTGACTCTCTGCACCTATTTTCATTTTCAAATTCCGACTTTTTATACCGAAAATATGCCAATTACTGAAAACGGCGATGGGTCATATTTTGCCCAAACCCCCCTACAGTTTTCAAAATATCTGAAATATCGGAAAATTGACACCTGAGCGTGATTTTTGAGCCGAATTCTGACTCTCTGCACCTATTTTCATTTTCAAATTCCGACTTTTTATACCGAAAATATGCCAATTACTGAAAACGGCGATGGGTCATATTTTGCCCAAACCCCCCTACAGTTTTCAAAATATCTGAAATATCGGAAAATTGACACCTGAGCGTGATTTTTGAGCCGAATTCTGACTCTCTGCACCTATTTTCATTTTCAAATTCCGACTTTTTATACCGAAAATATGCCAATTACTGAAAACGGCGATGGGTCATATTTTGCCCAAACCCCCCTACAGTTTTCAAAATATCTGAAATATCGGAAAATTGACACCTGAGCGTGATTTTTGAGCCGAATTCTGACTCTCTGCACCTATTTTCATTTTCAAATTCCGACTTTTTATACCGAAAATATGCCAATTACTGAAAACGGCGATGGGTCATATTTTGCCCAAACCCCCCTACAGTTTTCAAAATATCTGAAATATCGGAAAATTGACACCTGAGCGTGATTTTTGAGCCGAATTCTGACTCTCTGCACCTATTTTCATTTTCAAATTCCGACTTTTTATACCGAAAATATGCCAATTACTGAAAACGGCGATGGGTCATATTTTGCCCAAACCCCCCTACAGTTTTCAAAATATCTGAAATATCGGAAAATTGACACCTGAGCGTGATTTTTGAGCCGAATTCTGACTCTCTGCACCTATTTTCATTTTCAAATTCCGACTTTTTATACCGAAAATATGCCAATTACTGAAAACGGCGATGGGTCATATTTTGCCCAAACCCCCCTACAGTTTTCAAAATATCTGAAATATCGGAAAATTGACACCTGAGCGTGATTTTTGAGCCGAATTCTGACTCTCTGCACCTATTTTCATTTTCAAATTCCGACTTTTTATACCGAAAATATGCCAATTACTGAAAACGGCGATGGGTCATATTTTGCCCAAACCCCCCTACAGTTTTCAAAATATCTGAAATATCGGAAAATTGACACCTGAGCGTGATTTTTGAGCCGAATTCTGACTCTCTGCACCTATTTTCATTTTCAAATTCCGACTTTTTATACCGAAAATATGCCAATTACTGAAAACGGCGATGGGTCATATTTTGCCCAAACCCCCCTACAGTTTTCAAAATATCTGAAATATCGGAAAATTGACACCTGAGCGTGATTTTTGAGCCGAATTCTGACTCTCTGCACCTATTTTCATTTTCAAATTCCGACTTTTTATACCGAAAATATGCCAATTACTGAAAACGGCGATGGGTCATATTTTGCCCAAACCCCCCTACAGTTTTCAAAATATCTGAAATATCGGAAAATTGACACCTGAGCGTGATTTTTGAGCCGAATTCTGACTCTCTGCACCTATTTTCATTTTCAAATTCCGACTTTTTATACCGAAAATATGCCAATTACTGAAAACGGCGATGGGTCATATTTTGCCCAAACCCCCTACAGTTTTCAAAATATCTGAAATATCGGAAAATTGACACCTGAGCGTGATTTTTGAGCCGAATTCTGACTCTCTGCACCTATTTTCATTTTCAAATTCCGACTTTTTATACCGAAAATATGCCAATTACTGAAAACGGCGATGGGTCATATTTTGCCCAAACCCCCCTACAGTTTTCAAAATATCTGAAATATCGGAAAATTGACACCTGAGCGTGATTTTTGAGCCGAATTCTGACTCTCTGCACCTATTTTCATTTTCAAATTCCGACTTTTTATACCGAAAATATGCCAATTACTGAAAACGGCGATGGGTCATATTTTGCCCAAACCCCCCTACAGTTTTCAAAATATCTGAAATATCGGAAAATTGACACCTGAGCGTGATTTTTGAGCCGAATTCTGACTCTCTGCACCTATTTTCATTTTCAAATTCCGACTTTTTATACCGAAAATATGCCAATTACTGAAAACGGCGATGGGTCATATTTTGCCCAAACCCCCCTACAGTTTTCAAAATATCTGAAATATCGGAAAATTGACACCTGAGCGTGATTTTTGAGCCGAATTCTGACTCTCTGCACCTATTTTCATTTTCAAATTACGACTTTTTATACCGAAAATATGCCAATTACTGAAAACGGCGATGGGTCATATTTTGCCCAAACCCCCCTACAGTTTTCAAAATATCTGAAATATCGGAAAATTGACACCTGAGCGTGATTTATGTTCACCAATTCCACATTCCATAACATGGCATTTATTCACATTAAATTCCATTTGCCAAGTGTTGCTCCAAATACTTATTTTGTCCAGGTCTTCTTGAAGGGCATGACAATCATCTAGGTTTCTTATCTTCCCTATTAACTTAGCATCATCAGCAAACATGTTCATGTAATTCTGTAATCCCTCTGGTAGATCGTTTATGTAGACAATGAACATTACCGGTGCAAGAACTGAACCCTGTGGTACTCCACTCGTGACATTCCTCCAATCCGATACCTTGCCTGATTACGGCCCTCATTTTTCTGTCAGTTAGGAAATTTTTCATCCATGTTAGTAGCTTACCCGTCACCCCTCCAATATGTTCCAGTTTCCAGAACAACCTCTTATGGGGAACTCTGTCGAAAGCCTTTTTTAGGTCCAGATAGATGCAGTCAACCCAACCATCTCTTTCCTGTAAAATCTCTGTTGCTCGATCATAAAAACTGAGTAAGTTCGTTACACAGGATCTTCCAGATCGAAAACCATACTGTCGGTCTGATATTATATCATTTCTCTCCAGGTGTTCTACCCATTTAGTTTTAATTATTTTTTCCAATATTTTGACTATTACACTTGTCAATGATACAGGTCTATAATTAAGGGGGTCTTCCCTGCTTCCACTTTTGTAGATTGGAACTATGTTAGCCTTTTTCCACACATCAGCTACAACTCCTGTAAACAGGGATGCCTGAAAAATCAGCTGAAGTGGAATGCTGAGCTCAGGTGCACACTCTCTCAGAACCCATGGTGAAACTCCATCTGGACCAACTGCCTTGTTCTTACTTAGCTCCTTGAGCATTTTTTCCACTTCGTCTCTAGTCACCTCTATGTGCTCTATGTTGTTCTCTGGAATTCTTATTGTGTCTGGTTCCCTAAAGATTTCATTTTGTACAAACACACTTTGGAACTTTTCGTTTAGTGTTTCACACATTTCCTTTTCATTTTCCGTGAATCTATTTCCCATTATCAACCTCTGAATATTATCCTTTACCTGCAATTTGTTGTTTATGAATTGTAGAATAGACCTGGTTCTGTTTTACATTTGTCTGCAATCCCTTTTTCAAAATTTCTTTCTGCCTCTCTCCTCACTGCTGTGTAGTTGTTTCTTGCATCTTTGTATCGTTTGTATGTTTGGGGGTTTGGCCTCTTCCTGTATTGATTCCATTTTTGTGTCTTTTGGTCTCTGGCCCTCTCGCAATTCCTATTGAACCAATCCTGTTTCCTAGTTCTGCATCTCTGTTTTGGTATAAATTTGTTTGTGCCTTTATCATATATTTCACAAAACTTGACATACATCTCATTCACTTCCTTGCCTAGCAACAAGTCTGTCCAATTATACTCACTAAAAAAATTTCTAAGGTTGCCATAATGTCCTCTCTTGAAGTCAGGTTTTTCAACTGCCTCATCCTCCTTATTTTCTTCCAGATTATAACACATTGCATACTTTATTCCCAAAAAGACATGGTCACTTTTACCCAAGGGAGGAAGGTACTGAATGTCAAATACTTCTTCCTCCTTCCTGGTAAATATCAAATCTAGCATGGAGGGAACGTCCCCTTCCCTCATCCTCGTAGCTTGTTTAACATGTTGATACAAGAATGTTTCCAGGATGAGGTCTACAAATTTACAGGTCCAAAAATCTTCTGTTTTAGCTTCATATGCTTCCCAGTCTATGGATTTCAAGTTGAAGTCACCAACTATCAACAGTCGTGACCTATTGTTATCCGCTCTCGCTATAATCTCTCTCATTATTGTTATAAGACCTTCTCGTTTACTATCTAGCTCCTCCTTTGACCATGTGCTGCTTGGTGGTGGACTATATGCATTTATGACCATTAGTTTATCATCTTCATGGCAGATCTCTAGTGCTATTATGTCAACTCTTGTGGATTGGCAGTCATTATTTCCTTCACCTTTATGTGTTCTTTCACCAGCACAGCAACGCCACCGCCTTTCCTAATTTTTCTGTCCCTTCTCCAAATTGAGTAGCCCCTTGGGAATATGACCTCATTTAAAATATCATCTTCAAGTTTTGTCTCCGTGAGTGCAACAATGTCTGGTGTCTGCATCTGTATTACATCACTTAACTCCAATATCTTCGATCTTACTCCATCTATGTTGGTGTATGCAATCTTCAGGAACTTGTTCCCCCTCTCCTTATTCTTCACTCCCCCTCTCTCTATTGATTGTGTTGGTTTGCCTTTATGTACCACTTTACTGGTCTGCCTACCCCTAACACTTTGTAGAAAAAGATTTGATTTCTTCTTCATTCCTGCTCTCATTTAAACGTTTTGCCTCAGCGAGGTTCAGTTTCAGCTTCTCTCTGTCTTCTCTTGAAAGATCTCGTCTTAATGACCACATTTTCCCATCCTCATCACTTTGTAACTTTCTAGCATTCCTTAGTACTTCTTCCATCTGCTTGGCACCGTTTAGGGTGATCCTCAAAGGTCGATCTTTCCCTTTTACATATCTGCCTATTCTCCTGTAGTCGCACACATTCTCTTGGTTGTAAGACCTTCCACGAGGCCAACAATTTTATCTACTACTTTTGCTTCTTCTACAGCTCTTTCTGACCTAGATGTTATCTCCTTTTCTTTGCAGCCAAAAATTATCAGGGACTTACTCCGATCAACTGTGTTTTGCACCAACCTCGGGTTAGATGCCAATTCCTTTCTCACTTCCAGCCTAATGTTTGTTTTATCTTGGTTGCTGCATTTTTGGGCTTCCTTTACTGCTGCTTCCATTTTTTCCTTCTCCTTGGCCACTTGTGCATAAGTGAGTTGCATATCTTTCTTGCACTGTTCTATTCCCTGTGTAACTTCCTCCATCTGTGCTGATAAAAGCTGTTTCTCCTCTTGAATTTCCTTGCCTAGCCTATTGTAATCATTTATGTTTAAATTTGCTCTAACTTCTTCCAAAGCTATTTTTAAGAGTATATTTTCTTCTTCCATGGCTTTGCAATTTGTTTCCAATTGACTCTTTTCCTTGCGCAAGTCTTTCACTAAACCCTCAAGACCTAAAACTTTGCTATTCAAATGATCATTACTTTCTTTCAATTTACTAATTATTTCTACATGAGAGTTCACTATAGTATCTAATTTTACCAACTTGTTGTGTAGACTGCTAATATCAATGCTTTCTTCATTGAATCCCTCAAAATCAAGCTCTGTTTTGTATTTCCTCTTGTCAGTGGCCATCTTGAATGTTCTTCTCTGCACTGTAAACACTAGGGGCAACTTTTTCTCACCCAATTTTTCACTTCCCTTGGCACATTCCTATTATCTCACCTATTTTTCAAAAGCACTATACCTTTATGATCTCTGGGACACCACTCACTATCCTCAACCTGTACTACAATACTTAGGATTGTTGAAATATGCTGGAGCTCCTCTGCTGCAAGTGTTGACCCTAGGGGTGTCACCTTTAGTTTGTGCAGAGTTCTTTGTGCTACAACAATTATTCCATCACATTTGCATGAAGTTGCATGAAAAACTTTTGGAGTTATAAATTATTTAGTGTGAATTTTGAGTGTAAGATTGTAAGGGTGCATTACAATTATTTTACACCAAATTATACTTTACAGACAAATCCGTTGGAATAATTGTTTTAGATTAGATTGCATTCTGATAGCACAATGAAAATAAACAACATTGGTCACATTAAAATTTTGAAGATTTTTGAAAATTGCAATTATGTTTTTTATTTTTGTTCAAGTTACAATATTGATCCATTTGGAAAAGTTTGAGCATTTACTATGTAGATTATCTATAACAAATTTGAGAGAGTTTGGGGAAGGATGACTCAACCAAAATCCTGTTCCCGTAACCCTTAAATGATGCATGGCTATATACCATTTGACACCCACAGGCGCATACAAAAAAAAAAAAATATATATATATCTTTTTTCTTCCTAACCTGTTAATTTGTGTTCACTGATCATGGGAAAAATAATAAAAAAATCGTTAGTGGCATATATTGCCCGCTATAGGGCGGGGAAGTCTGGCAAAAAACAGGCGCTGACTCAGCGTGCGTCCCAGGCGGTCTGCTGCTCGCCAGCTGTCAGGCTGGAGTTGCCACAAAGAGATAATTACCTAATTATTTCAATGTCTCTGATTGATTTTTCGTAGTTTTTTTGCTGTAATATTATTCAGTAGTGTGTAGTGTGATATATTTATATAATAAAATGAGTGAATCATCGCTGTACTCAAAAATATGGTGTGCATATTGTTGATTCAATTATGTTCATCAAACAGTGAGCAAATACTTTGTCGGTTATTACACCATATACACAGGTTATATATAAGTGTCTGCATGTTTTGTTCACCATAATGAACCACTAAGTTGCTATTATGAGTCAAAAAGTATCGAGGAGTGACCGCCACTCACTCCCTCCCTCAACACCTCACTCGCCCACATTCTCCTCCCACCATACTGTTTTTGCTTTTATTCACTATATACAGACATTATATATAAGTATCTACATTCGTGTTCACCATAACGAACCAGTAAGTTGGCATGCTCACTGGCAGTGGCAGTCCGCCACTGGCTGCTACGTCCTCCATCAAGTCACCTGACTCACCAACATTCTCCTCCCACAATACTGTTTTTGCTTTTATTCACTGTATACACAGATTATATATAAGTATCTACATTCGTGTTCACCATAACGAACCACTAAGTTGGTATGCTGAGTGGCAGTGGCAGCCCGCCACTGGCTGCCACTCCCTCCCTCCCTCACCTCACCTGACTTGCCACCATTCTCCTCCCACCATACTGTTTTTGCTTTTATATACAAGTATTTACATGTTTTGTTCACCATAACTGTACATCTAAGCTTGTATGGTGAGTAAAGGCACAAAGAGAAGCTACTCACACAGTCAGCTGATGGCTGCTGCCCTCAAGGCCAGACGCACTAATATTTCTCCTCCAACAACACTGTTTGTAGTGTTATTACGCTATATACACACACATTATATATAAATATCTACCTGTTTTATTCACCATACTTGTACAAGTAAACTGGTATGGTGCCCAAAGACCATCGTGGTCACCAGTAAACAACATGATAGTCGTGCAGACGACGCCACCTCCCTCACCAAAATGGCGGCTCCCAACCTACTCCTCTTGTTGTTTATACCCTCTATACACACGTTATATATAAGTATCTACATTTGTGTTCGCTATAGTGAACCACTAAGCTGGTATGGTGAGTGCAGTAAATAAAAGGTGGCCACACACACAGTCAGAAGACGACGCCACTACCCTCCCCTCCCACAGCATTACTCCTACCTCCATGGAGCACAGCGCTAAATATCAGCACAATGCTGCTATTATCAGAACCCTGGTCAGTTTTATCACAGTCAGGGGTCTTCTGTAATAATATCATCGCTACATAATAGCAAGAACATGTATGTTATGGTATTTTTAGGCGATGCTGTGGTCACAAGCTGAACAGCAGTGCTGTGAGCTCATGCTGCGTGCGTCAGGCTTGGTAGCTCACTCAATTCTGAGGCCCGTAACACCCAGGAATTTGGCCCACAATTTAAAAAAAAAAATGGCGTCTGTTTACAAGAGCCTTGATGAAGGTAATTACCTAAGTGTAGTTACAGGATGAGAGCTACGCTCGTGGTGTCCCGCCACTACCCTCCCCTCCCACAGCATTACTCCTACCTCCATGGAGCACAGCGCTAAATATCAGCACAATGCTGCTATTATCAGAACCCTGGTCAGTTTTATCACAGTCAGGGGTCTTCTGTAATAATATCATCGCTACATAATAGCAAGAACATGTATGTTATGGTATTTTTAGGCGATGCTGTGGTCACAAGCATCACAAGCATTGTGGTATGTAATTGTAATTGTAGGTGTGGTGAACCCCGTGTATCCGCCGGCCTTTTAAATCTTGCGTAGTACTCCAAAGCATCATATGATGCGATGCGCAATTTACTGCAAGTCGGTCAAAGCATCATATGATGTGATGCGCAATTTAAGGGTTAAGTGTCACTTACATTGGTAGTGTATTAGCAGTTTGTTACCTGTTATTTCCAGCAGTTATTCTGCCACTTGCAAGTAACTTGCATTATTTTCAACAGTTCATTTAATTTAAACTTTTAAAGAAAGTCAATTTTGTTTTATTTCTATTCTATCAATTTATTCAATTTTATTCATTTAACCACCTTGCTGCACAGAATTTATTGTGAAATTCCCCCGGTGCGCATGAAATAAAGTGTTCCCAAAAAATTCTTGTTTCTTCGTAAAATGATAAATTCCCTTCCCTGAATATGTATTTGTAAAAATAAATACAAAATTCCACTTACTTTGGCTGTGGGGACGTGGACAAGGTGCGCTGTGACGTCATCAGGGCCTGGTCGCCTGTGCGTGACTCGCCCAGACACGGTGGGTCTGGGCGAGTCACGCAAGGCCATGGCCATGGTCGCGCAGGCCATTCATGCACTGGGTGTTGCCACAAATATATTTTCAGTTATTTGTTTTATGTATTTCCAATGTGGTTTTATTTGTTTTTTTATTGTATATGATGCATATTTGTGTCCTTTACAATATGTATACCAGAGAACATTCATAATATTCCATGGAACTGTGATACATGTGTCAGTAATGTGTCCACAATAAATGTTTATTGTCGCAATATTACCTGTTAACCCTCAAACCGCTAGGGGCCCAAATGGAATTCACACCCACAGGCGCAACAAAAAAAAAATCCAAAAAATTCTTTCGTCTTATAGAATTGTTTATTTTTGTTCCCTGATCACGGAAAAAATAACAAAAAAATCGTAGGTAGCATATTTTAGCCGCAGTAGGGTAGGGAAGTGTGGCAAAAAGGGGCGTTGGCAGAGCCTTCGCCAGACGAGGTCTACTCCGCCCGAGCTGTCAGACGGCAGTTGCCACAAATATATTATTTCCTAATTATTTCAATGTCTCTGATTGATTTTTTCTTAGTTTTTTTGCAGTAATATTATTCCATACAGTGAATTGTGGTATATTTATATTATATAATGTGTGAACCATCGCTGTACTCAAAATTATGGTGTGCATATTAGTGATTCAATTATTATGTTCATAAAACAATAAACAAATAGTTTTGCTGTTGTTACACTATATACACAGGTTATATATAAGTATCTGCATGTTTTGTTCACCATAACGAACTACTAAGTTGGTCTTGTGAGTCAAAAAACAACGAGGAGTGGCCGCCACACACCAGCGAGCCACTCACTGCCACGCCCTCCCTCAACACCACCTCACTCACCCTCATTTACCTCCCACAATACTGTTTTTGCATTTATTCACTATACACAGACGTGATATATACGTATTTACATGTTTTGTTCACCATAACTGTACATCTAAGCTTGTATGGTGAGTAAACACACAAAGACGTAGCTACGCCACAGTCAGCTGATCGGCGGCCACCCTCAAGGCCATACGCACTAATATTTCTCCTCCAACAATATTTGTTGTGGTGTTATTATGCTATATACACACATTATATATAAGTATCTACCTGTTTTATTCACCATACTTGTACAAATAAGCTGGTATGGTTCCCAAAGACCCTTTGTGGTCACCAGTAAACAACACGATAATTCCTGCAGACGACGCTCCTCTCACCAAAATGGCGGCTCCCAACCTACTCCTCTCGCTGTTATCTCACACTATACACGTTATATGTAAGTATCTACATTTGTGTTCACCATAGCGAACCACTAAGCTGGTATGGTGAGTGCAGTCAATAAATGGTGGCCACACACAGTCAGAAGACAACGCCACAATCCTCCCTCCACAGCCGTACTCCTCCCTCCATCGAGCACAGCGCTAAATATCTCCACAATCAAGCTGTTATCAGAATCCTGGTCAGTTTTATCAAATTCAGGGGGCTTCAGTAATACTATCACTGCTAAATAATAGCAGTATCACTTATATTTTGGCATTTGTAGGCGATGCTGTGGTCACAAGCTGAACAGCGGTGCTGTGAGCTCGTGCTGCGTGCGCCAGCCTTGGTGGCTGGCGCAATACTGACGTTCTCACTCCCAAGAATGTTGGGCTGGATTTTTTTTCTAGGTGGGATCTGGCAACTATCAGTCGTGGCTGTACTATAGCTGCCCTTATCCCAGGCGGGGTGTTTAAATTATAGCGCTAGACACGAAATCATATATAAATGATGTGCGCGATTTCGGTTTTGTCACTGATATCATTTATATATGATATGCGCGGTTTGAGGGTTAAAAATTCAACAATATGTACATGTTACGACCCTGGGTTCCTCAGATGGAAACCAGAGGTCAATTTGAACTCTAAATAATTTACTTTACATTATTTGATGCGCTTGCTGATGTGCAGTTGTTCCTATCTTCCTTGCCAGACGTAAGACGAATCTTGTTTCGCACAGAGCATTCAGACTCTTGAGCTTGTTGTTGATTAAGTATAACAGTGAAGTAATTATTAACTATTCTTAGAACTAGTATAGTAACGAAGGCCGGTGAAGATTGTATTGTTGTAGCTGAACGATCAATTAGGCTCTTCCCGGCAACCACAACAACAACTCGGGAGCTCGGCGAATGGATGCTGGGTCCTTCTTCTCTGGTCTGGCGGTGTGGTGTCAACAACTTCCTGTGGGGGCTCTGCCTCGATTCTCCTCCCCTTTCTCCTCTTCCCTTACCTTATCCTGTGTCTAGTTTACAAAGCTAAGTACTGTCTCCACTCGATCATCCGGACTATATGGGAAGGACCCCCAACCGGATTATCACGTTTTTCGGATAATGGTACTTTTTCACCTACGAGTCCAAAAGTGACCATTTCCAACAATTTTTATACTACAAACAACATAATTTGAATTGCCTTGCACATATAATTATTAGATATTCAACTAGAAACCTCAACTTACCTTGTTGGTGTTCGTCTTCTTGATTGATGCCACACATCTTGAAGTTAGAAATTGTTAACAATTTACGTAACCTATACTAACACAACACTAAAATTAACACTTAAAATTACTGTACAGTTCATTAAGCAAAGTTAGTTTTGACTGCCAGCTGCTGAAGCCTCACTGGTTGAAGGTGCTTGCTTGCCTGTGAGGCCTCACTTGTGAAGGCGCTTGGCTAGCCTGTGGCGCCTCACTTGTTGAAGGTCTTGCTTGCCTGTGGCCCTCACTTGTTGAAGGCGCTTGGCTTGCCTGTGACGCCTCACTTGTTGAAGGCGCTTGGCTTGCCTGTGGCGCTTCACTTGTTGAAGGCGCTTGGCTAGCCTGTGGCGCCTCACTTGTTGAAGGCGCTTGGCTTGCCTGTGACGCCTCACTTTTGAAGGCGCTTGGCTGCCTGTGGCGCCTCACTTGTTGAAGGCGCTTGGCTGCCTGTGGCGCGTCACTTGTTGAAGGCGCTTGGCTTGCAGTGGCACTTTGTTGAAGGCGCTTGGCTTGCCTGTGGCGCCTCACTTGTTGAAGGCGCTTGGCTAGCCCTGTGGCGCCTCACTGGTTGAAGGCATTTGGCTGCCTGTGATACCTCACTGGTTGAACAACACGTAACTTGTCTTTAATTGCCAGGACAACCTTCTTCCTCTTAACACCTCCAGAACGATTGATGCTGCTACCAGACATAGTCTTGGCCAAAAATGTTTAAAGTTACTATGAAAATAAAAAGATTTTTCAAAAAATATTTCACTAATGGCGCAGCACTGTGACGCCTCACTGGTTGAGGTGTGTATACAGTAACTTGTCTTTAATTGTTAGGACAACTTTCTTCCTCTTAACACCTACAGAACGATTGATGCTCCTACCAGACATAGTCTTGGCCAAAAATGTTCAAAGTTACTATGAAAATAAAAAAGTTATTTAAAAAAATATTTCACTAATGGCGCAGCACTGTGTATAACACGAGGGACGGACGCACATGGGTTGACCAGTGTTGGACGGGTCCACTTGGCGTGGGGCAGCTATAGCACCTTATGTAGGCTGCCAGGAGAATATTTTTAAGGAAACTTCAGCCTGTGCACATTGCTTTTAGAAAAACTTATTTATTTGTTATTACATAATTACTAGTACTTATTTCATTTGTTTTTGGCTATGATTAATTGTTCTAAAATTAATGGTAATTCCTGTACCCAGGTGGTCCCTCCCGACGCTCTCCTCCCACCCTCCCGACACCACCCACCCACCCCACCCCCCTCCTACACCATGCGCCTCGAGTCACGGGCAGACGGGATTAATACCGTATGGCCCGCCTCATATTTTCATATACGGAAAAAGACTCGATCATCCGGGCAACTGACCGGATAGTGTAATTTCGGCAGGACATTAACTGGGCCCCAAAATTTTATCCGTCCAAACTCTCGTTAATCCGGTTCCTGTGGCTATTTTGGCCGGATATTGTGATAACTTTATCCGATTGCGATTTTGGCCGTATAAAGGTGTTTTTCGGATGTTCGAATCCCGGATAATCGCGGGGTTACAGTATTGTGCTGCATGTTCGTTTTCTGGCATAAGTGTGTAGTAATGTGTATAGGCTACGCTAGTGTTTATATTGCTAAGTTACGCTAAGGGAGGCTCAGTGGAACCACATGTGCTTAAGTGGTACCAAGCTACCTAGAGTCCTGCTAGTGTCCCTTGCCTTGTAGACTTTACCCTAGCTTGTCCTAATTGTAAAACCTTGTATCCTGCCTATGTGGCCCAAGGCTTTTAACGTCAGATAGTGTGGTAAAGTAGTTATTGTATTGTTGTTAATGTATATGGGGGGGGGGGGGTTGTTAAGAGGGTTAAATAAATAAGTTAGTTTAAAGGAGTATCCATTCTTCCTGTGTGGGGGCTCAGTGATTATCCACTAGACTGACATATTTATTCTATAGCCAGATATTGAATACTGTTTTTATCGGGGGCCGGGCCTATCTGATCTTCCCTACTTTTGATACATCCTGATTCTAGCTGTTGGCCCTTATCATTAATACTCTATACCCCTCATAACAGCAGATAATTCATAACAGTACAGTTTCACACACTATTTACACAGTAACATACTGTATTACACACTTGTAACGTACGATTATGTTACGTTGTTGGGTTGATTAGATACACAGTGTTTAGTGTTTCATATTATTTAGTAGTCCTTGATACAGCAGTGTTGTAGACGTTGAGACGAAGCCTGGAGCAGAGCAGAGAGCTGAGTGAGGCCGGAGTCGCGGAGCTCTATGTGGGAGAGCGTACTGAGCGTCGGTACAGTATCTCGCAAGTGTCTGCTCTAGACCACACTTGAAAGTAGACTGGTTAATATTTGCTATTCTGTTGCTTATATGCTTGGGCAACACCTCACCGGGTTGCTCGGGGCAACACCTCACCTCATTCATCTCCAAAGGTTGACAGGAATATTAACAATGCATTTGGAGCAAGTATATTATTGGGATAATCTACTCGCTACAGAACTTCCCCTCCCAGGGATGAAAGGAAAAATACTTGATCAAGGAACCTAGCTGGTCGGTGAATTGTACGCCCTGCTCGCGTTGTATAACCCTCAAAGTTAACTTCCTCCTCTTCGCTGATGTCATCTAACTGGGGTCGTAGGGTAGGAGGTCGCACTGGATCGTCCGTCGTCATAGGATCAGGTGGTGGTGCAGTTGGTAACTGGGGGTGTAGGGTGGGAGGTCGTACAGGCTCGTCCGTTGTCGTAGGTGGCGGTGCTGCTGGTAACTGTGGTCGAAAAGTGAACGGCGTAGTCGGCGGATGTGCCTCTGGAGGGATGTCTGGGGCAGCGTCACAGTGTGCTGGTTTAAGGCGATCGATGGAGATGTTACCTGCTGTCCTCAGCGTTCAATGGTGAAGAACTTCGATGTTCGAGAAACCACTTTAAATGGTCCTTCATAAGGTGACTGTAGAGGGCATTGAACAGCGTCGACTCTTACAAACACGTGTTCAGTTGTGTGGAGCTCATGGGGCACATATGTAGCACGAGTTGTCGGTTGGCGTGGTGGTGTAGGCCGAATGCTTGTCATGGCCGCCCGTAATTTCTGGACAAAAGTGGGGTCTGGGGGTGTGATGAGTGGCGTCGTGGTTAAGAATTCGCCCGGAAGCCGCAGGCTAGATCCGTATACTAAGTCTGCTACCGAGAATCCACTGCCCTCCTTCGTGGCCGAACGAATGCCAAGCAAGACTAATGGAAGGTTGTCGATCCAATCATCAGGGCGTGCTTGAGCTCTTAGGGCAGCTTTTAGTTGTCTATGAAAGCGTTCTACCATTCCGTTCGACTCAGGGTGGTATGCTGTGGTTCGGTGTGTATGGTGCCGAGGAATTCCATAAGTTCCTTCCATAGATATGATTCGAACTGTCGTCCTTGGTCGGTGATGATGACAGAGGGGCTACCAAAACGGGCGACCCATCCAGAGAGGAAAGCCTGGACTACTGATTCAGCTGAGATGTTGATTAATGGGATTGCTTCCGGCCATCTGGAGAATCGATCGATGCAGGTGAGTAGATAAGAATATCCTCTTGCCGACGGTAATGGTCCAACGATGTCTACATGCACCACCTCGAAACGGTCAGAAGGTAACGGGAACTGTTGAAGCGGGCTCTTTGTGTGACGATGTGTTTTCGCTCGCTGGCACTGGAGACATGAGCGAGTCCATCGTCGAACATCAGCATTGATTCCTGGCCATACGACACGCGTTAGTAGTTTCTGGGAAGCACGTACTCCTGGGTGTGCTAGGGAGTGAAATACAGAGAACGTTTTCCAGCGAAACTGAGCAGGAATGTAGGGCCTAAGTGCTCCCGTCCGTGAGGTGTCACAGATTATACTTCCGCCACCTTCCATGGGAATCTCGATGAACCGGAGAGCTGTGTCAGATGTTCGTAATTGCTGCAGATCAGGGTCTTCCGTTGGGCCTTACTGATTACACAATAGTCCACCTGAGCTGGGTTTGTCACGACGTGGTTATGGTGGGTCGAGACAGTGCATCGGCTATGACATTATTAGTTCCTTTGACATGGCGGATATCCGAGGTAAATTGGGAGATAAATCCCAGGTGGTTGGCTACTCGAGGAGAGTGAGCATCACCCTTGGCCGCCAGTGCATAAGTGAGAGGTTTGTGGTCTGTGAGGATGTGGAAGCTCCGCCCCTCGAGAAAGTGCCGGAAATGTTGTATGGCTGAGTAGATGGCGAGCAGTTCCCTATCAAAAGTGCTGTACTTCTCTTCAGTGGGTGACAGGCGCGCTGAAAAGAATGCAATTGGGCGCCATTCTCCTTCAATGAGCTGTTGTAGTACAGCACCAATTGCTGTGTTTGAAGCGTCGGTAGAGAGATTGGTGGGAGCGTCAGACACTGGGTGTGCGAGTAAGGTGAATTCCGCCAGTTTGTGTTTTATGTCGGTGAATGCTGTCTCTGCCTGGGGAGTCCACTCCAACGGAAGACGGGACGTGAGTTTCCGACCACGTAAGAGGTCGTACAAGTGTCGCAAGATGTCCGAACAATGTGGGATGAATCGATGATAAAAATTCACCACGCCAAGAAATTCTTGCAACTTCTTTGGAGTGGATGGGCGCGGGAATTCCTTGATTGCCTCGATTTTCTTCTCTAGTGGTTGGACCCCTGCTGCTGACACACGGTGTCCCAAGAAATCCAGCTCTGGAACATGGAAAATACACTTCTCGGAGTTGAGCTGCAAGCCGAAGTTGCGCAGACGGGTGGAAGGAGTCGAGGTGTGGAGGGTAGCAGATGTTCTGTCGGTGATGTACTGGCACCAGCAGATCGTCAATGTAGGCGTAGCAAAAAGGCAGGTCCTTAACTACTTGGTCGATGAAGCGTTGGAATGTCTGGGCTGCATTCCGTAGACCAAAAGGCATCCGGACGAATTCAAACAGTCCAAAAGTGTTGTGATCGCTGTTTTCGGAATGTCTGCCGTTCCACAGGGATCTGGTGAAATGCCCGCACCAGGTCAATTTTCGAAAAAACGGTTGCGTTGCTCAATCCCTGTGAGAAATCCTGGATGTGTGGTATTGGGTAGCGATCCGGCAGAGTACGAACGTTGAGAGCCCTGTAGTCCCCGCAAGGGCGCCATTCCCCTGGGGCTGTTTTCGGGACCATATGGAGAGGTGAAGCCCATGGACTGTTTGAAGGGCGGATTATTCCTGCCTCCTGTAGCTTGTTGAATTCAGCACGTGCTACCGCCAATCGTTCTGGTGCCAGGCGGCGTGGTCTGGCGAAGGTAGGTGCTCCCGTTGTAGTAATGTGATGCGTAATCGTATGTTGCACTTCTGGACGAGGGCTGGCGGGTTGGGTCACATCTTTGAATTCATCCAGGAGTGCTTGAAGTTCCGTAGATGCGACTGGGGTGACGATGTTAACTGTGTAGAGGTACTAGGGGAGGCTCGAAGTACTCACCTGCAGGATCCACAATAAGTCGATGGTGTTGCAGGAAATCCCATCCAAGAATGGGTTGTTCCACATCCGCTATGAGGAAAGTCCACGTAAAGCGACCCTGGCGAAATCGAGAACCAGGGTGCAGGTCCCATATGTATGGACGGACGTACTATTGGCAGCCGTAAGTCCAAAACCAGGAGTGCGGCTCGGTTTGACCAGTGGTGGAGGCACCACACTAGCTGCTGCACCTGTGTCAACGAGGAAACGGCGTTTGGTTATGATGTCAGATATGTAGAGCAGTGTAGTGTTTGAAAAGGCGGGGTTACTGGCCGTTAACAGTCCCCGCCGAAGTAGTTTCCCGACCAGGAACACGGAGCCCTACAGTGTGGGCTTGGTGTCCGAACCTCTGGTGATAAATACAAAGCTCTCCTCGGTGTTCTCGCTGTCGCCTAGATCTGATACTGGATTCGCTTGGTACGTCCTCCCTGGGCGGAAGAAACGCCGGTTCTGGAGGACGTCGAGTTGGTGGGTGTGTCTAGTCTGCTGTGATCACTGAGGTGGGAGCGTAGCATTATTAGACGTTGTATGAAGCCGGTCTGCCAGTGTAGCCAGCTGGGCTAATGGGGGTCGTCAGCCATACTGAATAGGGCCGGTGAATGTGTTTTGGACAGAGTTGTATCCAAAGTGATCTCACAATCTCGCTGGGGGCTGGGCCAGTTGCAGTATGCATCACATACTGAATATGCCGCAGAAGCTGGGCTGGTGTTTTGTCTGCTAATTTTTTGTCAGTGAGGAGTTGATCCCTTTGTTGAATTTGGTGTTTCATCGCTGCCTGTAGAAGAGTGGCCTTCAATGCGGTGTACATCCTGGCGTCTGGTGATGGTGCGGTGATGATAGCCGAGGCAGTGTGCATAGCCTCCGAGGGAAGTGTTGGCAGGGTACAGGCATATCGGGCTTTCTCAGTCGTAATTTCGTGGTGGTCGAAAATAGCCTCCATCTGCATGAACCAAAATTCTGGTTCATCTGCGTTGTATGCTGGAAATCTGGCAGATAAATCCATGACGAAGATCTAGTTTGTGACTAGGTGTTCTTTTCACTCACTGGGTCACCAATGTAACGTACGATTATGTTACGTTGTTGGGTTGATTAGATACAGTGTTTAGTGTTTCATATTTATTTAGTAGTCCTGGATACAGCAGTGTCTTAGACGTTGAGACGAAGCCTGGAGCAGAGCAGAGAGCTGAGTGAGGCCAGGGTCGCGGAGCTCTATGTGGGAGAGCGTACTGAGCGTCGGTACAGTATCTCGCAAGTGTCTGCTCTAGACCACACTTGAAAGTAGACTGGTTAATATTTGCTATTTGCTGCTTATATGCTTGGGCAATACCTCACCGGGTGCTCGGGGCAACACCTCACCTCATTCATCTCCAAAGGTTGACAGGAATATTAACAATGCATTTGGAGCGAGTATATTATTGGGATAATCTACTCGCTACACACTCAGTACTTCGGAAGTGAGTAATAATCAACTAAATACAGTAGTCCATGGTACACAGCGCGACTTCGCTCTCAGTGCACCAGGTACAGATAAATTTTCGCTTCCTGTTTCTTCATTCTGTGGCTTGCAAATAACACACTCACGTACACCCTTGGCTTTAGTACTTGTAGGTTGTATGTAGCCAAGCTTGTAAAGCATAAGGTAGTATTGAAAACATTATAGGAAAAGATCAATTTGTAAGGTAGTCTTGAAAAGATCGCTTGTAAGGTCCAACACAGGAAGAGAATCAACTTGCCTCAAAGAGTGTCCATCATTTAGGAAGAGATTCAGGTATTCTTGAAAATATCTATGGAAAACACCACCATGGAAGCCACTAACACTGTTCATCTATGCTACTTGTATCAGATGCATCATCATGAATGCCGAAAACGATCATCTATATATCATCTAAATAATTTGGAGATAGCATAGGATTGCAAGGGGTGAGCTCAGAGCTACAACTGGATACGCTCGCTGTATCCTCCTCATAGGTGCTGTATCACTGTATCCGACCTTTGTGTTAGGTCCTTATTGCACCTAGCTTCACCACTATTATGACCCTTATGGTCTTCAAACAATAAGGTTAAATTTCACCGACTGAGTTATCTTTCAACACCGCAGCGGACAGGTGTTGGGAGCCAGAGGCACGTGCGCCACCCATGGTTGCTCTTTCAGTACTAACCAGCCAGCAGCCCTAGGGCATTCTGGGAATTTTTCCAAGATGGTTGCCTCTCATTGGAGGTCCTAAGAGTCCATTCGTCCACAACCAACTCGTACGCATTTAGAATTGGTACCGAAAAATCAAAAAGAGTTTTCTCGGTTAGCGCAGTTTCCCACCGACCGAGAATACTCGGTTGGCGTTGTTAACCCTCAAACGCTAGGGGCCCAAATGGAATTTACACCCACAGGCGCAACAAAAAAAAAAAATCCAAAAAATTCTTTCGTCTCATAGAAGTGTTCATTTTGTTCCTGATCACGGAAAAATTAACAAAAAAATCATAGGTGGCATATTTTAGCCGCAATAGGGTAGGGAAGTGTGGCAAAAAAGGGGCGTTGGCAGCCTTCGCAGACGAGGTCTACTCCGCCCGAGCGTCAGACAGCATTGCCACAAATACAGTGGTACCTCTTATAACGATCGCCCAAAAGGCGAACATTTTGGGTAACGAACGGCCCGATCAGCATCAAATCGTCCTCTATGGTGAACGCTC
>WNGS01000009.1:10939507-10951911 GCA_020271785.1 Procambarus virginalis
AGGTGTTTAGGTTCTGTTGGCGATTATTTGTATTTGTAGTACGTGGGTGAAGCATTTATACAACCCTCCTCGACTCAAGTCCCATTACATTCCAGCGGTCAACCCACAGACGCATTCATAATTTTAACATGCGTTCATTCAAACGGGAATTTTCTCAAGTATAAATTAATATTATAATATATTGGCATATTGTGTATATATAGGCATAGGTTAGGTTAGGTTAGTGTTTAGGTTCTGTTGGCGATTATTTGTATTGGTAGTACGTGGGTGAAGCATTTATAGCGTTGTGATTCGAACAAAATTCGTCAGTGAAGCACTTGTTCCGGATATGTTCGAACGTCAGCAGTTGTGAGTCGTGTGTAAACCGCTTTTCATTCATAAACAGGGGGTTTGGCGGGTGCATGGAATCACTTTTGGATCTTTGTTTGGAGGACGGGCTGATTTATAGCGTTGTGATTCGAACAAAATTCGTCAGTGAAGCACTTGTTCCGGATATGTTCGAACGTCAGCAGTTGTGAGTCGTGTGTAAACCGCTTTTCATTCATAAACAGGGGGTTT
Source organism: Procambarus virginalis (assembly GCA_020271785.1). Lineage (NCBI taxonomy): Eukaryota > Metazoa > Arthropoda > Malacostraca > Decapoda > Cambaridae > Procambarus > Procambarus virginalis. The sequence goes on from WNGS01000009.1 coordinate 10,940,066, forward strand.
GGCGGGTGCATGGAATCACTTTTGGATCTTTGTTTGGAGGACGGGCTGACAGACGTACAATACGACCTGTACTGTATCCGATCCGTTGCCCCGACCCGGCAACGGATCACGCGAGAGCCCCGACCCGACACCGGATAACATGAGCTATAATCACGCGCAAGAACTGCACATGTACCAAAATTTCGTACGCCATAGTCGCACAGGCCTACTGCTCATTATCTCCCTTCCACATCTCGTAATTCATATGACGTAGCATTCGTTAATATATCACTGAACAACGCTTGTTGGGAGCCAAGTCGCTAATTAAATTATAATTCACAATTATACTGGCGTGCACGATTTAGTTTGCGGAGGACATAATTATTAAAATGCCCTTTGGTGATAGACAGTGATGGATTAGCCGGAGCCAATTAAGTTTGAATTGCAGTGATCGTCTCCCGATAGGTTTCCTCTTCTCTACAGTATACAGTGATTAATGATTATGAGCCCTATTCATATTATACGGGCGATGAGTCACAATAACGTTGATGAAGCTATAATGACCAAACCACAGATCACAAGATGAGGAGACTACGATTTGATTTTGATTGTTGCCGCCGAAGGCGGCAAGTTTATTGTGCACCTCATACTCATCCTGTGAGCGGTAGCGCAAAAAGCATTACAGAGGGCACAAAAGGTCTTTATCAGACCTCAGCGACGACGTTTCGGTCCGTCCTGGATCATTATCAAGTCGATTGTCTTGATAACTATATATTAATCTGAGTGTACAGACATTATCATAAACACGTTTGACGAGTAAAGTTGGTTGAACTGAAACTGTAGAAGTACATATAACGAAAATAATTATGAAAAGAAGGCGTCAAGCCGGGGAGACTTATTTAGCACGACGTTACAGAAAGTGAGATAATTAGGAGTGTGTGTTAGGCCAGAGTGCCTACTTAGCCTTTGAAAAGGATACCATGATAAAGCTAGACACGTTAGGCAAAGGGGGGAGGGGGTGATGAGGCTGGGGCCCATCCACTTGCACCATCGAGCATTGAACTCTGACCCTGCAAGAAACTATGGCCATCAAAAAGCGGAAACTGCTTTAATAGATAAAGGATGTACAGTAACCCTTATGTCGTGCTTCTCGGGACTTTCAATTCAAGCATTCTCTCCCACATCAAACGTTATAATCTAATTGGATGATATTGTAATTCTGTACCACATTTACAGCCCTCCATGACCTCGGCACTATCCTCGACGTCTGATTTAATATGGAAGACACAGAGGCTAGCAAATCTCTTATTTACCTTTATCTAGCACCCTTACAAATACCTCGTCAAACCCTACGGACTTTCTACTGGCTCGAGTTTGTTCAATAACCCCACTGTTTAATGGTGGGTATATTTCCTCAACTAGATCTCACTCTTTCATCCTGCCCGCCCCTCCCCTTTCTCTCTTTCTCTCTCGCGCGCGGGGGAGGGTTAAAACCCTCGTATGGGTGAAATTACTAGCAAGATCTCCCCTCACAACCCATCCCCACCCCTCGAGCGTGCCAAGAAATGTACCAGTTACCGACATGTGTCTCTTCGTAACTCGTAACCTTCATATTAACAATTTCAGTTGCAAAGGAGAGATCATAAGCTGCATTTATCTCCCTGCTGCTGCTAGCCATAACGGGAGGAAGAGCAGAGATCCTGATGCAGCCAGTTGACCACTCCAGTGGGAGGTGACCTCTGGACTCAATTGAGAGTCAGTGTTTGACCACAGGGACATTCACCCATTAAGAGATGTGAGGATCCTGACGCCAGAGCCATACCAAATTAAACGGCACGGGCACACGAGGTGGTAATGCAAGGACGGATAGCGGAAACCAACTATCACGAACAAGCACGATTGATTGACTGATGAAGATTAAGCTACCCCAAAGGAGGCACGGGCTTGAATAGCCCGTAAGTGGCGGCCCTTTTGAGCCATTACCAGTATCAAGAGCTGATACTGGAGATCTGTGGAGGTGCGACTGCACCCTTCGTGACGGAAGATGTCTCCCGTCCGAACAAGCACCATGCCTTTACGCCTATATAGCACAGGGAAGGGATCAGGGGTTATCCCCCTTCACTGGGACGGGGGTAAAAGGAATGGTGCACAACAGCTTCGACCGTCGGGTATTGAACGCCGACCTGCGTGAAGCGAGACCGCCGCTCTTCCCAAGGTCACACACACACACAAGGACAACTAGGCACCAGGCATACAGGTCGCCGGGAACGGAACAAGCTTCAGGTAATGACTGAGATCAGCCCAGGGAAGGGACAGGTCGTGGAGGCGGACTGAAAGAGCCAGACAAGCGTAGGACAGGCGAGGGAGGTCCAGCACTCGGCAATATAGCGTGCGTACAGGCACTCTTTGAGGCCTGCCACTCAGACGTCAGCCAGGGAAGAAAGGACCTCCTGAGAGACAATACCCAGCACTACAAAGGCCTTTAACCGGCAACCCAACCCCCCCCCTCCCTTTCCCATTTTCCTCTTCTCCCCTTGTGTGTGTGTGTGTGTCCCTTCTTCCCCTGGTTGTCAGGAAGCAGGGACGAGGGATAGGTATTTAGTCGATAGCCTGCTGCCTGCCTGCAGTTTCAAACCCGCTCCTGTGCCAGGTAAGTACATCACGGGCTCACCATAGCTCGTGCTACTTTCCCCGCTCCTGTGCCAGGTAAGTACATCAGGGGCTCACCATAGCCCGTGCTACTTGCCCCGCTCCTGTGCCAGGTAAGTACATCACGGGCTCACCATAGCCCGTGCTACTTGCCCCGCTCCTGTGCCAGGTAAGTACATCACGGGCTCACCATAGCCCGTGCTACTTTGAACGTTTAGTTACCAGTAGCTGAATATTAAAAACAACAACATGCCTGCCTGGCACTCTCCTCCGTACCTGCTGCTGCTGCTCAGACCTCCAGTGGCTAGATAACGTAGGTTATCCACCCACTGGACGATAACCTACACTAGCCTCTTTTCCGCCACTTAATTGTGTTTGGTCGTGATGTATTTATAAGAGAAAAAATTACCTACCGCGTAGGTTCGAATCCTCATCACGGCTTCTAGTTTTTTTTCCTTTAGAATCTTGTATGTTCTTTAGTAATGTTACTATCACTATGGCTAGTTTCCTCCAGTCTTCACTATCCTCACTATCCTCAACTTTAACTCTGCATATTTCGACCATACTTTGTTATTTTGACCAACACTAAGTCAAATGAAGAACGAAATTTCAACAAAAAGTAGTTTAGGTTTTATATAAATGCTTAGAGCTACATTAAAAAAATGGCTTTTTGAATTCAACGATCAAGTGCCATGTAATGAAGAAGGGAAGGGAACTATGAGGAGAAAAAGCGAGCAAGAAAACTCATTTTGAACACAGTTCTGGTGTAAATATACGAATGATATTGAAATGTGAAGATAGGTAATGTAGGGAGCAGAGCAGTTGACTCACAACCGAATGGTTCCGGGTTCGATTCCCTGGCTGGGAGAGATGTTACTTTAAATATGATACCTCATCTACAGGCGATGAGTCACAGCGTGGCTAAAGTATGTTGACCAGACCACACACTAGAAGGTGAAGGGACGACGACGACGTTTCGGTCCGTCCTGGACCATTCTCGACTTGAAAATGGTCCAGGACGGACCGAAACGTCGTCGTCCCTTCACCTTTTAGTGTGGTCTGGTCAACATGTCTCATCTAATAGCCAATAGGCACCAGAGTATTAGACAACTGTTGGGACTTTCATCTCGTGGAAAAAGTCGGTGGTTGGTCTATAGAAGCCTCGATAAGCCTTAAAACAACGGTCTCGCTTCATGCAGGTTGGCGTTCAATCCCCGTGGTTGGGGCACCATTCCTTTCCCCCCCCCCCGTCCCATCCCTATCCTTATCCTGACCCCTTCCCAGTGATACATACTCTTATTGACTGTGTTCTCCCCCTCTGATAGTTCCCTTCCCTTTCACCTATCTTATTCAATCTTAAGTCAGTGGCAAAAAAACCTACGAATTACACAAAGTATTCCTTCCTAAATACTTCCCACACTTCTGCAGTTACCTTTGTTCTTATGTTCTTACGTTCTTATGTAAATACACCGACGAAACGTCTTACAAGTGACGTATAGAACCTACACGAGGTTTAAGAATAATACCATCGTGTATTAACACACACACATACACAGGGGCCTCGTAGCCTGGTGGATAGCGCGCAGGACTTAATTCTTTGGCGCGGGTTCGATTCCTGCACGAGGCAGAAAACAAATGGGCAAAGTTTTTTTTCACTCTGAATGCCCCTGTTACCTAGCAGTAAATAGGTACCTGGGTGTTAGTCAGCTGTCACGGGCTGCTTCCTGGGTGTGTGTGGTGAAGAAAAAAAAAGTAGTTAGTAAACAGTTGATTGACAGTTGAGAGGCGGACAGAAAAAGCAAAGCTCAACCCCCGCAAACACAAACTAGGTGAACAGACAGTAGTTTCAAAGTACAGTAGTTTCAAAGCGTTATATGACAAAGAGTGCTGGGAAGACGGGACACCACGAGCGTAGCTCTCATCCTGTAACTACACTTAGGTAATTACACACACACAGACAGACAGACACACAGACACACACTTAACTCTACGCTTGAGTGACAAAACGTTTACCCGCTTAAGTCGCATTTATACGAAATCCACTAATCCGTAAAAAATGCGATGTAATGGGGGAAAAATATAGAAATCTATGAATACTAATATTTTCTTTTCGTGAACTCGATGTGTTAAGTGTTTGGATTCACACATTTCTGGCAAGACAAACCAATTTTTTTTTCTTAAGTGAGACGTTAGATCCCCAAGCTCTAGATCTCGGGGATTGGAAGAGACTGGGAAGGTAAACTTCCCTATCTCCCAATCACAACCAATAAATACAATCTCCCCCGAATCTTAGAACCCCGCTAAAAGATGGCTGCGTTCGACATCTTGTATAAAGAATATTATAGACGATATGATAAGAAGGAACACGCGAGCCAAAACGTCCCTTTCCCCCCCCCTGCCTCCCTCGGAAAAAAAGTAATCTTGGAAAAAGTGGTATTGAGTAGTGAAAGTTGCGGGCCGGTTGAGGGACTCCGGCGGTCGAGCTATCCCGGGTAATCCATTCACAGTAGTTCATGCCGACGTGGACATGCAAAGACTCGATTTTCGAAAGAGTCATCTGGGCATATGGCGTCCATTTACCGTTTTTTGAATTTGACTGATGAGAGGACGCGGTTTCCTGTAGTGGTGGGGTGGTGGTGGGGTGGTACTCTCTAGGAGGTGGGGGGTGGTACTCGAGGAGGTGGGGGTGGTGGTACTCGAGGTCCCCTCTCCTCATACCAGCCTTGTACCTACAACGTGTGTACTAACATCACGAACGTTCAACTTAGGGCTTCAAGTTGTCACTGGAGAAGGCTACAGTGCATTCTTCTTGAAACCAATACACATTTATTGTACATAAAATCAAAGCCTTTAAGTGCGACCAAAAATGACAAAACGCTGAGCATATATACCTGTCCACATACGAAGCCTGTACATCCTAATCATCGCCGCTTGACAATTTGCGAGCTCGGAAACTAAGCACTCAATTGTATTATTGTTACAACATAACGTTTCACCGATCATTGATCTCCCCTTTAGTTTGGGAAGGGAGGGAGAGAGGGGGGGAGGGGTTATCTTGAAATGATTTCGGGGCTTAGCGTCCTCGCGGCCCGGTCCTTGACCAAGCCTCCTATTTTTGTTACCCATCCCCAGGAAGCAGCCCGTAGCAGCTATCTAACTCTCAGGTACCTATTTACTGCTAGGAGAACAGATGCATCAGTGCGAAGGAAACTCTGCCCATTTGTTTCCGCCTCGGCCGGGGATCGAATCCGGAACCTTAGGACTTCGAATCCCGAGGTGAGGGGTGGAGTGTGAATACCAAATGCTTTATGAGGTTGGAATGAGGCTACCTCAGTACCTTCCCACAATATTCACTTCAGACAATGTAACCCAAAGGCACACACAAACCTTCCCACAACATTTACTTCAGACAAGGTAACCCAAAGGCACTCACAAACCTTCCCACAACATTCCCTTCAGACAAGGTAACCCAAAGGCACTCACAAACCTTCCCACAACATTCCCTTCAGACAAGGTAACCCAAAGGCACTCACAAACCTTCCCACAACATTTACTTCAGACAAGGTAACCCAAAGGCACACACAAACCTTCCCACAACATTCCCTTCAGACAAGGTAACCCAAAGGCACTCGCAAACCTTCCCACAACATTCCCTTCAGATAACGTAACCTAAAGGCACACACAGACCATGGCAGAAACGCACAGAACGCATCTCTGAGCGGGCAATAACTGTGGACGCCAGAGCGGGGGATTTATATGCAGACCTAAATTCCACCCGTGTTTATTTCTGATAAAAATCGTCAAACAAAGGCATATACACATTTTCATCAGCGACTATCAGGGTCCCAAGGGGCTATATATAGTAACTTCGCTTGGAATTGTCTCCCCTGAAACACACACACTAATTTTATTGTTATTCAAACCAAAATAATCGTTTTTTTTTTTATAAATATATATACATGTATATATTTGCCTCCTATTAAAATATTTGAAATTGTAGGAAGTGAATGAATAGTTTCTCACCCTCTTAACTTTTTCCTAACATCCTTCCCTTTGTTCAACATGTTCTCTCTCTTATCCCTATCCCCCCCCCCCAGAAAATGTATTACAAAGAGGCGAAAAAACACTGCTAAAAATTATCTGGAAAGCAGATACTTTTCAGGCATCATAATAAAAATGGAGGCTATATTTCTTAAAAGCTGGCATTGGGGCCGACCCCAAAAACCTATGACACCCCCACACCACCCATGTACCATTTTGAAAAGTTGGGAGAGGCCGCCAGAGATCATGCGGAATATTCACAGCCATGATGAGTGCGTCCAGGATCGAGCTCTGGATCATGGCTCCAAGTTGAACATAAGAAGCCGGGGGAGCCGGTCGGCTGAGCGGAAAGCACACTGGACTTGTGATCCTGTGGTCCCGGGTTCGATCCCAGGCACCGGCGAGAAACAATGGGCAGAGTTTCTTTCACCCTATGCCCCTGTTACCTAGCAGTAAAATAGGTACCTGGGTGTTAGTCAGCCGTCACGGGCTGCTTCCTGGGGGTGAAGGCCTGGTCGAGGACCGGGCCGCGGGGATACTAAAGCCCTGAAATCATCTCAAGAAGATCTCAAGAAGAATGAAGATATTCTGCAGAAGGTCTATTGGCCCATACGAGGCAGCTCCTATTTATAACCACCCAATCTCATTCATATACATGTCTAACCTACGCTTGAAACAGTCAAGGGATCCTACTTCTATTGTTACCAAGTTTTACAGACGTTAATAATTTTTTTTTCACAACTAAAAAACGTTCCTTAACGTTTTGTAGTTAACAAAATAGATAAAAGTCTATCATTGTCAAGTAAAATACGTTCCTTGTTCATGCAGCTCCCTGGTTCTACTCTTCTAGGTTTGAAAAGTTGTTCTATCCACATTATCAATTCCTATTTGTATCTTTTATGTCGTTATCATATCCACCCAATCCCCTTTTCTCCTCCAAGATGATAGGATTCGGATCCCTCGGCTTTCCGACAAATTGAAGTCCTTCCGTTTTCCTTTATTAAATTTCAAATACATATACTACAATATATCAAGTTTGCCTTCAATAACTACCCATCCTTCACGGTATTGCAAATCTTGGGAACAATCTAATCTGTGATTAGAAGAAGCAAAAGTTATTTTCTCCGACGAATGAGCACAGCTGAAGATGTCATATCAGTGCAGCCATTTCCTAGCGACTTGGAGCAGCCGAAAATAACATGATTAGCTCTAAACAATTTTGTTTTTCAACCTGCAGAAAATTTTGTGCATCGTAGGGGATGTATTGAGTAGTGTCTGAATCAAGCACAAGCTTAAAGCAAAGGTATTACATATGCTTGATTTTACTGTCAAAAAAAAATTAATTAAAAACTTGATTGAATCGAGGCAAGCTGCTTCGTTAGCCGTACAGCCATGATGGGTCTCCCTCGATAAAGAAGATTGGATGCGCTCGTAGCCCACAAGTTGATCAAGTCTGGGAGTGAGTCAACACCAGTTTGGCTTCAACAGACTCGTGAAGTAATGGACCGAGCACACACGCACGCATACACGCACACGAAGCCAACAGCGAATCCCCACACTTCCCATGACATCACAAGGCTATCCCACATGTGGGGGGCACAAGTTTTAAAGGACAATTAGATTCCAGTAGTAGTCTAGCCCGAGAGAAGGGAAAGCCATCAACAAATCCTTCGGCTAATTGGAGTCTGGATGTCTCAGTGGGTCACCGATCTCACAGAAAACGGAGGTCTATGTTGCAGAACCAGGTGCCAAGTGTGACTGTAAATACCTAGATTTCACGGGCTCACCATAGCCCGTGCTACTTGGAACTTTTTGTTCCAAGCAGCAAATCTTAACCTAGATTTTTTTTGGGAGGGGGGTGGGGGAGGAAGGAAGGAATTATCAAGGGAAAGCGCAAAGCCATTACGACTATATAGCACTGGGAAGGGGTCAGGATAAAGATTTCGTATGGGACAGGGGGGAAGGAATGGTGCCCAACCACTTGGACGGTCGGGGATTGAACGCCGGCCTGCATGAAGCGAGACCGTCGCTCTACCGTCCAGCGCAACTGGTTGGGCACCATTGGGGGGAAAGAGATTCTTCGTCTGAGTAAAAGTTCTGTGCCAAATTGAGAGAAAATATCTTTGTAAACAAAAGATAAAAATGATTGTGGTCTACGTCCTAAAATAGCAACCTAGATACACAAAGTTTACAGAATCGCTTAGGAACGTTCTCTTTCCCCCCCCCCTGAAGCCTCTGTTCACCTAGTAGTAAATAAGTAGCCGGGAATTAAGGCAACTGATGTGGGGGTTGCCTCCTATGGGAGGGTCAGATTTTCTGTACGACAAAATCCCTTAAATCCCATGGAAGTAAAAATCCTATATACAATATAACATTGGAGCATAGCAGTTTACATCGATTATTAATCTCTATACCAGCGCACAGGTTCTACGCCTCGCTACCGCTAACTGCCAGGTTCGAGCCCCTAGAAAAGACTAAAGGCCAGATTCACGAAGTAGTTACGCAAGCACTTACGAACGTATACATCTTTCCTCAATCTTTGACGGCTTTGGTTACATTTATTAAACAGTTTACAAGCATGAAAACTTGCCAATCAACTGTTGTTATTGTTATAAACAGCCTCCTGGTGCTTCGGAGCTCATTAACTGTTTAATAATTGTAAACAAAGCCGCCAAAGATTGAGAAAAGATGGACAGGTTCGTTAAGTGCTTGCGTAACTGCTTCGTGAATCTGGCCCTAGGTGATTAGCAATGATCCTTAACTGTTCCCTCCAGCGGTATTTTAGGGGGGGGTGGTCTGGATGTAAATCCATTGACGGATACTGTTCGAGGGGAAAACCCCAATCTAATCCATAATGGAACAAGCAAGATCCAACTGGGTGACTATAGGTAATTTACAATCATAATGGGGGTCCCAAAGAGACCTAATTAAATGGATTGTAATTTATACTACGAGCAGGCGCCACTAACAGCCGGGTTGATCAGAAGACCAAGAGGCCATACAGGTCAGAAACCGGGCACGCATTAACACCGGGCCTGGGAACCGAAAAATTAAAACAAGCAGAGCTTAAGCTACAATCCCAGCTCTTGCTTTGAAATAATGAAAGCAAATCACTGTTCTACTTTACAGCGAAATACATTAACCAAAACAGTTTCACCGGAATTGCTCTCACTCATCACGTAGGGGGGAGATTGGGGGTGATTGGCGGGGGATTGGGGGGTGATTGGCGGGGGAGAATAGCAGGGTCTACGTTGCAGATCTTTCTGTGGACAAATACTCCTAATTAATTACGTTAAAAAAAATCGCCATTTTAGAATTAGCGAAATCTATCGATGAATAAAAATGTGTTTCACTTTTAGCGAGCCACTAATGAGTTAATTTTTTTTTTGCATTTGACGTTTCTCTTCACTCTTCCGGCAGCAAGGATTACCCACACACACACACACACACACACACACACACACACACACACACACACACACAACAGGCTGTTTAACACAAGGGGCACACGCACTAGGGGACACAGGTGGAAACCGAGTGCCCAAATGAGCCACAGAGATATTAGAACTTTTTTAGTGTCAGAGTGGTTGACAAATGGAATGCATTAGGAAGCGATGTGGTGGAGGCTGACTACACAGTTTCAAGTGTAGATATGATAGAGCCCATTAGGCTCAGGAAACTGTACACCTGTTGATTGACGGTTGAGAGGCGGGACCAAAGAGCCAGAGCTCAACCCCCGCAAGAACAACTAGGCGAGTACACACACACACACACACACACACTAAGTGTTAAATCTTTACAAAAAGGTTCAACTGTTCATCGGTAATCATCTTTTGTCAATACAAGAGTCGAACTAGCAAGGAATAACCAATACCATTCACTAACTATTTACTGTGACACCGTTCAACTATCTGCAGATCGCGAGACTATCCAGCACGACTCTTAAAGAGCACTTTGAAGGGATACGAGGATTAGGATTCGTCAAAAGTAAAAAAAAAAGGGTGCCCAATCTTTTTGCACGGTTGGAGAGGGGGATTGAACGCAGACCTGCAAGAAGCGAGGCCTCTACCACCTAGTTCAAGTGATTGGGCAACTTTAGAGACCAAATGAGACACGGTATGTGCATTGGAAGTGAATCCTTCCCCCCCCTCCCCAGCTTTAAGTGCATATAAGCCTAAACTTCCTCAGAATTAAGCAGTACTTGCTAATTGGTCACAGTTGGGTAATTAAAGTATCCTTAAGCACCCAGGTCTTTGATAGGTCCTCGTCGATATATATATATATATATATATATATATATATATATATATATATATATATATATATGCAAACAAGCCTGAATGGTCCCCAGGACTAGATACAACTGAAAACTCACACCCCAGAAGTGACTCGAACCCATACTCCCAGGAGCAACGCAACTGGTATGTACAGGGATGCCTTAAACCACTTGACCATCACGACCGGACATAAGGAAGTGATAGCCGAGGCTATATGAAGTGGTTCATATAGCCTCGGCTATCACTTCCTTATGTCCGGTCGTGATGGTCAAGTGGTTTAAGGCATCCCTGTACATACCAGTTGCGTTGCTCCTGGGAGTATGGGTTCGAGTCACTTCTGGGGTGTGAGTTTTCAGTTTAAATGTTCTGCGAGGTAAAGTTCTTTCCAGATATTTTATATATTATGTGCAATAAGAGGTGTCCATAGGTTGGACATAGGTTTCGATCCCTCATCACGGCGAGGAGGGGAGCTGGCGGCCGAGCGGACAGCACGCTGGCCTCGTGATCCTGTGGTCCCGGGTTCGATCCCGGCGCCGGCGAGAAACAATGGGCAGAGTTTCTTTCACCCTATGCACCCTGTTAGCCTAGCAGTAAAATAGGTACTGGGTGTTAGTCAGCTGTCACGGGCTGCTTCCTGGGGGTGGAGGCCTGGTCGAGGACCCCGGGGACACTAAAGCCCCGAAATCATCTCCAAGATAACGGCTCTTGTGGGATTTGTTCATTTGACGCATTACGCTATTGTGATTTCTCTGTGTGGAGGCCAGAGGCTCTGGGCTAGCCTCGCTAAACTTTACGAGGAACAGGTTTCTCCTGCGAAAAAGGGGGGGGGGGGAACCAAGGCTTCTCTCCCCCCATTTTCTTATTAAAGTTTTTTTTTTTTTTAGGGGAGACTCCACACAA
>WNGS01000010.1:9076-37809 GCA_020271785.1 Procambarus virginalis
CAGTCACACCTTACACGCTTCAGTACCCGGGTTGTACTTACAGTCAGTCACACCTTACACGCTTCAGTACCCGGGTTGTACTTACAGTCACACCTTACACGCTTCAGTACCCTGGTTGTACTTACAGTCACACCTTACACGCTTCAGTACCCGGTTTGTACTTACAGTCAGTCACACTTACACGCTTCAGTACCCTGGTTGTACTTACAGTCACACCTTACACGCTTCAGTACCCGGGTTGTACTTACAGTCACACCTTACACGCTTCAGTACCCTGGTTGTACTTACAGTCAGTCACACCTTACACGCTTCAGTACCCGGTTGTACTTACAGTCACACCTTACACGCTTCAGTACCCTGGTTGTACTTACAGACAGTCACACCTTACACGCTTCAGTACCCGGGTTGTACTTACAGTCACACCTTACACGCTTCAGTACCCTGGTTGTACTTACAGTCAGTCACACCTTACACGCTTCAGTACCCGGGTTGTACTTACAGTCACACCTTACACGCTTCAGTACCCGGTTGTACTTACAGTCACACCTTACACGCTTCAGTACCCGGTTGTACTTACAGACAGTCACACCTTACACGCTTCAGTACCCGGGTTGTACTTACAGTCACACCTTACACGCTTCAGTACCCGGTTGTACTTACAGTCAGTCACACCTTACACGCTTCAGTACCCGGTTGTACTTACAGTCAGTCACACCTTACACGCTTCAGTACCCGGTTGTACTTACAGTCACACCTTACACGCTTCAGTACCCGGGTTGTACTTACAGTCACACCTTACACGCTTCAGTACCCGGTTGTACTTACAGTCACACCTTACACGCTTCAGTACCCTGGTTGTACTTACAGTCAGTCACACCTTACACGCTTCAGTACCCTGGTTGTACTTACAGTCAGTCACACCTTACACGCTTCAGTACCCTGGTTGTACTTACAGTCACACCTTACACGCTTCAGTACCCGGTTGTACTTACAGACAGTCACACCTTACACGCTTCAGTACCCTGGTTGTACTTACAGTCAGTCACACCTTACACGCTTCAGTACCCGGGTTGTACTTACAGTCAGTCACACCTTACACGCTTCAGTACCCGGTTGTACTTACAGTCAGTCACACCTTACACGCTTCAGTACCCGGTTGTACTTACAGACAGTCACACCTTACACGCTTCAGTACCCTGGTTGTACTTACAGTCACACCTTACACGCTTCAGTACCCGGGTTGTACTTACAGTCACACCTTACACGCTTCAGTACCCGGGTTGTACTTACAGTCACACCTTACACGCTTCAGTACCCGGGTTGTACTTACAGTCACACCTTACACGCTTCAGTACCCGGTTGTACTTACAGTCACACCTTACACGCTTCAGTACCCGGGTTGTACTTACAGTCACACCTTACACGCTTCAGTACCCGGGTTGTACTTACAGTCACACCTTACACGCTTCAGTACCCGGGTTGTACTTACAGTCACACCTTACACGCTTCAGTACCCTGGTTGTACTTACAGTCACACCTTACACGCTTCAGTACCGGGTTGTACTTACAGTCACACCTTACACGCTTCAGTACCCGGTTGTACTTACAGTCACACCTTACACGCTTCAGTACCCGGTTGTACTTACAGTCACACCTTACACGCTTCAGTACCCGGGTTGTACTTACAGTCACACCTTACACGCTTCAGTACCCGGGTTGTACTTACAGTCACACCTTACACGCTTCAGTACCCGGGTTGTACTTACAGTCACACCTTACACGCTTCAGTACCCGGGTTGTACTTACAGTCACACCTTACACGCTTCAGTACCCGGGTTGTACTTACAGTCACACCTTACACGCTTCAGTACCCGGGTTGTACTTACAGACAGTCACACCTTACACGCTTCAGTACCCGGTTGTACTTACAGACAGTCACACCTTACACGCTTCAGTACCCTGGTTGTACTTACAGACAGTCACCCTTACACGCTTCAGTACCCGGGTTGTACTTACAGACAGTCACACCTTACACGCTTCAGTACCCGGGTTGTACTTACAGTCACACCTTACACGCTTCAGTACCCGGGTTGTACTTACAGACAGTCACACCTTACACGCTTCAGTACCCGGTTGTACTTACAGACAGTCACACCTTACACGCTTCAGTACCCGGGTTGTACTTACAGACAGTCACACCTTACACGCTTCAGTACCCGGTTGTACTTACAGTCACACCTTACACGCTTCAGTACCCGGGTTGTACTTACAGTCACACCTTACACGCTTCAGTACCCGGGTTGTACTTACAGTCACACCTTACACGCTTCAGTACCCTGGTTGTACTTACAGTCAGTCACACCTTACACGCTTCAGTACCCGGGTTGTACTTACAGTCACACCTTACACGCTTCAGTACCCTGGTTGTACTTACAGTCACACCTTACACGCTTCAGTACCCGGGTTGTACTTACAGTCAGTCACACTTTACACGCTTCAGTACCCGGTTGTACTTACAGTCACACCTTACACGCTTCAGTACCCGGGTTGTACTTACAGTCACACCTTACACGCTTCAGTACCCGGGTTGTACTTACAGTCACACCTTACACGCTTCAGTACCCGGGTTGTACTTACAGTCACACCTTACACGCTTCAGTACCCGGGTTGTACTTACAGTCACACCTTACACGCTTCAGTACCCGGGTTGTACTTACAGTCACACCTTACACGCTTCAGTACCCTGGTTGTACTTACAGTCACACCTTACACGCTTCAGTACCCTGGTTGTACTTACAGACAGTCACACCTTACACGCTTCAGTACCCTGGTTGTACTTACAGTCACACCTTACACGCTTCAGTACCCGGTTGTACTTACAGACAGTCACACCTTACACGCTTCAGTACCCTGGTTGTACTTACAGTCAGTCACACCTTACACGCTTCAGTACCCGGTTGTACTTACAGTCACACCTTACACGCTTCAGTACCCGGGTTGTACTTACAGTCACACCTTACACGCTTCAGTACCCGGTTGTACTTACAGTCAGTCACCTTACACGCTTCAGTACCCGGGTTGTACTTACAGTCAGTCACACCTTACACGCTTCAGTACCCGGTTGTACTTACAGTCACACCTTACACGCTTCAGTACCCTGGTTGTACTTACAGTCACACCTTACACGCTTCAGTACCCGGTTGTACTTACAGTCAGTCACACCTTACACGCTTCAGTACCCTGGTTGTACTTACAGTCACACCTTACACGCTTCAGTACCCGGGTTGTACTTACAGTCACACCTTACACGCTTCAGTACCCGGGTTGTACTTACAGTCAGTCACACCTTACACGCTTCAGTACCCGGTTGTACTTACAGACAGTCACACCTTACACGCTTCAGTACCCGGTTGTACTTACAGACAGTCACACCTTACACGCTTCAGTACCCGGGTTGTACTTACAGTCACACCTTACACGCTTCAGTACCCGGGTTGTACTTACAGACAGTCACACCTTACACGCTTCAGTACCCGGTTGTACTTACAGTCACACCTTACACGCTTCAGTACCCGGGTTGTACTTACAGTCACACCTTACACGCTTCAGTACCCGGTTGTACTTACAGACAGTCACACCTTACACGCTTCAGTACCCGGGTTGTACTTACACAGTCACACCTTACACGCTTCAGTACCCGGGTTGTACTTACAGTCACACCTTACACGCTTCAGTACCGGGTTGTACTTACAGTCAGTCACACCTTACACGCTTCAGTACCCGGGTTGTACTTACAGTCAGTCACACCTTACACGCTTCAGTACCCGGGTTGTACTTACAGTCACACCTTACACGCTTCAGTACCCGGGTTGTACTTACAGTCACACCTTACACGCTTCAGTACCCGGGTTGTACTTACAGTCACACCTTACACGCTTCAGTACCCGGGTTGTACTTACAGTCACACCTTACACGCTTCAGTACCCGGTTGTACTTACAGTCACACCTTACACGCTTCAGTACCCTGGTTGTACTTACAGTCAGTCACACCTTACACGCTTCAGTACCCTGGTTGTACTTACAGACAGTCACACCTTACACGCTTCAGTACCCGGTTGTACTTACAGTCACACCTTACACGCTTCAGTACCCTGGTTGTACTTACAGACAGTCACACCTTACACGCTTCAGTACCCTGGTTGTACTTACAGTCAGTCACACCTTACACGCTTCAGTACCCTGGTTGTACTTACAGACAGTCACACCTTACACGCTTCAGTACCCGGGTTGTACTTACAGTCACACCTTACACGCTTCAGTACCCGGGTTGTACTTACAGTCACACCTTACACGCTTCAGTACCCGGGTTGTACTTACAGTCACACCTTACACGCTTCAGTACCCGGGTTGTACTTACAGTCACACCTTACACGCTTCAGTACCCGGTTGTACTTACAGACAGTCACCTTACACGCTTCAGTACCCGGGTTGTACTTACAGTCACACCTTACACGCTTCAGTACCCGGGTTGTACTTACAGTCAGTCACACCTTACACGCTTCAGTACCCGGTTGTACTTACAGTCAGTCACACTTACACGCTTCAGTACCCGGGTTGTACTTACAGTCACACCTTACACGCTTCAGTACCCGGGTTGTACTTACAGTCACACCTTACACGCTTCAGTACCCTGGTTGTACTTACAGTAGTCACACCTTACACGCTTCAGTACCCGGGTTGTACTTACAGTCAGTCACACCTTACACGCTTCAGTACCCGGGTTGTACTTACAGTCACACCTTACACGCTTCAGTACCCTGGTTGTACTTACAGTCACACCTTACACGCTTCAGTACCCGGGTTGTACTTACAGTCACACCTTACACGCTTCAGTACCCTGGTTGTACTTACAGTCACACCTTACACGCTTCAGTACCCGGTTGTACTTACAGTCACACCTTACACGCTTCAGTACCCGGGTGTACTTACAGTCACACCTTACACGCTTCAGTACCCGGTTTGTACTTACAGTCACACCTTACACGCTTCAGTACCCGGGTTGTACTTACAGTCACACCTTACACGCTTCAGTACCCGGGTTGTACTTACAGTCACACCTTACACGCTTCAGTACCCGGGTTGTACTTACAGTCACACCTTACACGCTTCAGTACCCGGGTTGTACTTACAGTCACACCTTACACGCTTCAGTACCCGGGTTGTACTTACAGACAGTCACACCTTACACGCTTCAGTACCCGGGTTGTACTTACAGACAGTCACACCTTACACGCTTCAGTACCCGGGTTGTACTTACAGTCACACCTTACACGCTTCAGTACCCGGGTTGTACTTACAGACAGTCACACCTTACACGCTTCAGTACCCGGGTTGTACTTACAGACAGTCACACCTTACACGCTTCAGTACCCTGGTTGTACTTACAGTCACACCTTACACGCTTCAGTACCCGGGTTGTACTTACAGTCACACCTTACACGCTTCAGTACCCGGTTGTACTTACAGTCACACCTTACACGCTTCAGTACCCGGTTGTACTTACAGACAGTCACACCTTACACGCTTCAGTACCCGGGTTGTACTTACAGACAGTCACACCTTACACGCTTCAGTACCCGGGTTGTACTTACAGTCACACCTTACACGCTTCAGTACCCTGGTTGTACTTACAGTCACACCTTACACGCTTCAGTACCCGGGTTGTACTTACAGACAGTCACACCTTACACGCTTCAGTACCCGGGTTGTACTTACAGTCACACCTTACACGCTTCAGTACCCGGGTTGTACTTACAGACAGTCACACCTTACACGCTTCAGTACCCTGGTTGTACTTACAGACAGTCACACCTTACACGCTTCAGTACCCGGGTTGTACTTACAGTCAGTCACACCTTACACGCTTCAGTACCCGGGTTGTACTTACAGTCAGTCACACCTTACACGCTTCAGTACCCGGGTTGTACTTACAGTCACACCTTACACGCTTCAGTACCCGGGTTGTACTTACAGTCACACCTTACACGCTTCAGTACCCGGTTGTACTTACAGTCACACCTTACACGCTTCAGTACCCGGGTTGTACTTACAGACAGTCACACCTTACACGCTTCAGTACCCGGGTTGTACTTACAGTCAGTCACACCTTACACGCTTCAGTACCCTGGTTGTACTTACAGACAGTCACACCTTACACGCTTCAGTACCCGGTTGTACTTACAGTCACACCTTACACGCTTCAGTACCCGGGTTGTACTTACAGTCACACCTTACACGCTTCAGTACCCGGGTTGTACTTACAGTCACACCTTACACGCTTCAGTACCCGGGTTGTACTTACAGTCAGTCACACCTTACACGCTTCAGTACCCGGGTTGTACTTACAGTCACACCTTACACGCTTCAGTACCCGGGTTGTACTTACAGTCAGTCACACCTTACACGCTTCAGTACCCGGGTTGTACTTACAGTCACACCTTACACGCTTCAGTACCCTGGTTGTACTTACAGTCACACCTTACACGCTTCAGTACCCGGGTTGTACTTACAGTCACACCTTACACGCTTCAGTACCCTGGTTGTACTTACAGTCACACCTTACACGCTTCAGTACCCGGGTTGTACTTACAGACAGTCACACCTTACACGCTTCAGTACCCGGGTTGTACTTACAGACAGTCACACCTTACACGCTTCAGTACCCTGGTTGTACTTACAGACAGTCACACCTTACACGCTTCAGTACCCGGGTTGTACTTACAGACAGTCACACCTTACACGCTTCAGTACCCGGGTTGTACTTACAGTCACACCTTACACGCTTCAGTACCCGGGTTGTACTTACAGACAGTCACACCTTACACGCTTCAGTACCCTGGTTGTACTTACAGACAGTCACCCTTACACGCTTCAGTACCCGGGTTGTACTTACAGACAGTCACACCTTACACGCTTCAGTACCCTGGTTGTACTTACAGTCACACCTTACACGCTTCAGTACCCGGGTTGTACTTACAGTCACACCTTACACGCTTCAGTACCCGGGTTGTACTTACAGTCACACCTTACACGCTTCAGTACCCTGGTTGTACTTACAGTCAGTCACACCTTACACGCTTCAGTACCCGGGTTGTACTTACAGTCAGTCACACCTTACACGCTTCAGTACCCGGGTTGTACTTACAGTCACACCTTACACGCTTCAGTACCCTGGTTGTACTTACAGTCACACCTTACACGCTTCAGTACCGGGTTGTACTTACAGTCAGTCACACTTACACGCTTCAGTACCCGGGTTGTACTTACAGTCACACCTTACACGCTTCAGTACCCGGGTTGTACTTACAGTCACACCTTACACGCTTCAGTACCCGGGTTGTACTTACAGTCACACCTTACACGCTTCAGTACCCGGGTTGTACTTACAGTCACACCTTACACGCTTCAGTACCCGGGTTGTACTTACAGTCACACCTTACACGCTTCAGTACCCGGGTTGTACTTACAGTCACACCTTACACGCTTCAGTACCCTGGTTGTACTTACAGTCAGTCACACCTTACACGCTTCAGTACCCTGGTTGTACTTACAGACAGTCACACCTTACACGCTTCAGTACCCTGGTTGTACTTACAGTCACACCTTACACGCTTCAGTACCCGGGTTGTACTTACAGACAGTCACACCTTACACGCTTCAGTACCCTGGTTGTACTTACAGTCAGTCACACCTTACACGCTTCAGTACCCGGTTGTACTTACAGTCACACCTTACACGCTTCAGTACCCGGGTTGTACTTACAGTCAGTCACTTTACACGCTTCAGTACCCGGGTTGTACTTACAGTCACACCTTACACGCTTCAGTACCCGGGTTGTACTTACAGTCACACCTTACACGCTTCAGTACCCGGTTGTACTTACAGACAGTCACACCTTACACGCTTCAGTACCCGGGTTGTACTTACAGTCACACCTTACACGCTTCAGTACCCGGGTTGTACTTACAGTCACACCCTTACACGCTTCAGTACCCGGGTTGTACTTACAGTCAGTCACACCTTACACGCTTCAGTACCCGGGTTGTACTTACAGTCACACCTTACACGCTTCAGTACCCGGGTTGTACTTACAGTCACACCTTACACGCTTCAGTACCCTGGTTGTACTTACAGACAGTCACACCTTACACGCTTCAGTACCCGGGTTGTACTTAGTCAGTCACACCTTACACGCTTCAGTACCCGGGTTGTACTTACAGTCACACCTTACACGCTTCAGTACCCGGGTTGTACTTACAGTCACACCTTACACGCTTCAGTACCCGGGTTGTACTTACAGTCAGTCACACTTACACGCTTCAGTACCCGGGTTGTACTTACAGTCACACCTTACACGCTTCAGTACCCGGGTTGTACTTACAGTCACACCTTACACGCTTCAGTACCCGGGTTGTACTTACAGTCACACCTTACACGCTTCAGTACTGGGTGTACTTACAGTCACACCTTACACGCTTCAGTACCCGGGTTGTACTTACAGTCACACCTTACACGCTTCAGTACCCGGTTGTACTTACAGTCACACCTTACACGCTTCAGTACCCTGGTTGTACTTACAGTCACACCTTACACGCTTCAGTACCGGGTTGTATACAGACAGTCACACTTACACGCTTCAGTACCTGGTTGTACTTACAGTCACACCTTACACGCTTCAGTACCCGGGTTGTACAATGTCAGTGTGGAATGTGCGAAGTCATGGGACCAACATGAATGTCAGTCACCTTACACGCTTCAGTACCCCGGTTGTACTTACAGTCAGTCACACCTTACACGCTTCAGTACCCGGTTGTACTTACAGTCACACCTTACACGCTTCAGTACCCGGTTGTACTTACAGACAGTCACACCTTACACGCTTCAGTACCCGGGTTGTACTTACAGTCAGTCACACCTTACACGCTTCAGTACCCTGGTGTACTTACAGACAGTCACCCTTACACGCTTCAGTACCCGGGTTGTACTTACAGTCACACCTTACACGCTTCAGTACCCGGGTTGTACTTACAGTCACACCTTACACGCTTCAGTACCCGGTTTGTACTTACAGTCAGTCACACCTTACACGCTTCAGTACCCTGGTTGTACTTACAGTCACACCTTACACGCTTCAGTACCCGGTTGTACTTACAGTCACCACCTTACACGCTTCAGTACCCGGTTGTACTTACAGTCAGTCACACCTTACACGCTTCAGTACCCGGGTTGTACTTACAGTCACACCTTACACGCTTCAGTACCCGGTTGTACTTACAGTCACACCTTACACGCTTCAGTACCGGGTTTGTACTTACAGTCAGTCACACCTTACACGCTTCAGTACCCGGGTTGTACTTACAGTCAGTCACACCTTACACGCTTCAGTACCCGGGTTGTACTTACAGTCACACCTTACACGCTTCAGTACCCGGTTGTACTTACAGTCACACCTTACACGCTTCAGTACCCGGGTTGTACTTACACACACCTTACCGCTTCAGTACCCGGGTTGTACTTACAGTCACACCTTACACGCTTCAGTACCCGGTTGTACTTACAGTCACACCTTACACGCTTCAGTACCCGGGTTGTACTTACAGTCACACCCTTACTTACACGCTTCAGTACCCGGGTTGTACTTACAGTCACACCTTACACGCTTCAGTACCCTGGTTGTACTTACAGTCAGTCACACCTTACACGCTTCAGTACCCGGGTTGTACTTACAGACAGTCACACCTTACACGCTTCAGTACCCTGGTTGTACTTACAGTCAGTCACACCTTACACGCTTCAGTACCCGGGTTGTACTTACAGTCACACCTTACACGCTTCAGTACCCGGTTGTACTTACAGTCAGTCACACCTTACACGCTTCAGTACCCGGGTTGTACTTACAGTCACACCTTACACGCTTCAGTACCCGGGTTGTACTTACAGTCACACCTTACACGCTTCAGTACCCGGGTTGTACTTACAGACAGTCACACCTTACACGCTTCAGTACCCGGGTTGTACTTACAGTCACACCTTACACGCTTCAGTACCCGGTTGTACTTACAGTCAGTCACACCTTACACGCTTCAGTACCCGGTTGTACTTACAGTCACACCTTACACGCTTCAGTACCCGGGTTGTACTTACAGTCAGTCACACCTTACACGCTTCAGTACCCGGTTGTACTTACAGACAGTCACACCTTACACGCTTCAGTACCCGGTTGTACTTACAGTCACACCTTACACGCTTCAGTACCCGGTTGTACTTACAGACAGTCACACCTTACACGCTTCAGTACCCGGTTGTACTTACAGTCACACCTTACACGCTTCAGTACCCTGGTTGTACTTACAGACAGTCACACCTTACACGCTTCAGTACCCTGGTTGTACTTACAGTCACACCTTACACGCTTCAGTACCCGGGTTGTACTTACAGTCACACCTTACACGCTTCAGTACCCTGGTTGTACTTACAGTCACACCTTACACGCTTCAGTACCCGGTTGTACTTACAGTCACACCTTACACGCTTCAGTACCCGGGTTGTACTTACAGTCACACCTTACACGCTTCAGTACCCGGTTGTACTTACAGTCACACCTTACACGCTTCAGTACCCGGTTGTACTTACAGTCACACCTTACACGCTTCAGTACCCGGGTTGTACTTACACACACCTTACACGCTTCAGTACCCGGGTTGTACTTACAGTCACACCTTACACGCTTCAGTACCCGGGTTGTACTTACAGTCACACCTTACACGCTTCAGTACCCGGGTTGTACTTACAGTCACACCTTACACGCTTCAGTACCCGGGTTGTACTTACAGTCACACCTTACACGCTTCAGTACCCGGTTGTACTTACAGTCACACCTTACACGCTTCAGTACCCGGGTTGTACTTACAGTCAGTCACACCTTACACGCTTCAGTACCCGGGTTGTACTTACAGACAGTCACACCTTACACGCTTCAGTACCCTGGTTGTACTTACAGACAGTCACACCTTACACGCTTCAGTACCCGGGTTGTACTTACAGTCACACCTTACACGCTTCAGTACCCTGGTTGTACTTACAGTCAGTCACACCTTACACGCTTCAGTACCCGGGTTGTACTTACAGACAGTCACACCTTACACGCTTCAGTACCCGGGTTGTACTTACAGACAGTCACACCTTACACGCTTCAGTACCCGGGTTGTACTTACAGTCACACCTTACACGCTTCAGTACCCGGGTTGTACTTACAGACAGTCACTTACACGCTTCAGTACCCGGGTTGTACTTACAGTCACACCTTACACGCTTCAGTACCCGGGTTGTACTTACAGTCACACCTTACACGCTTCAGTACCCGGGTTGTACTTACAGACAGTCACCCTTACACGCTTCAGTACCCGGGTTGTACTTACAGTCACACCTTACACGCTTCAGTACCCGGGTTGTACTTACAGTCACACCTTACACGCTTCAGTACCCGGGTTGTACTTACAGTCACACCTTACACGCTTCAGTACCCGGGTTGTACTTACAGTCAGTCACACCTTACACGCTTCAGTACCCGGGTTGTACTTACAGTCACACCTTACACGCTTCAGTACCCGGGTTGTACTTACAGTCACACCTTACACGCTTCAGTACCCGGGTTGTACTTACAGTCACACCTTACACGCTTCAGTACCCGGGTTGTACTTACAGTCACACCTTACACGCTTCAGTACCCGGTTGTACTTACAGTCACACCTTACACGCTTCAGTACCCTGGTTGTACTTACAGTCACACCTTACACGCTTCAGTACCCGGGTTGTACTTACAGTCACACCTTACACGCTTCAGTACCCGGGTTGTACTTACAGTCACACCTTACACGCTTCAGTACCCGGGTTGTACTTACAGTCACACCTTACACGCTTCAGTACCCGGGTTGTACTTACAGTCACACCTTACACGCTTCAGTACCCGGGTTGTACTTACAGTCACACCTTACACGCTTCAGTACCCGGGTTGTACTTACAGTCAGTCACACCTTACACGCTTCAGTACCCGGGTTGTACTTACAGTCACACCTTACACGCTTCAGTACCCGGGTTGTACTTACAGTCAGTCACCCTTACACGCTTCAGTACCCGGTTGTACTTACAGTCACACCTTACACGCTTCAGTACCCGGGTTGTACTTACAGTCAGTCACACCTTACACGCTTCAGTACCCGGGTTGTACTTACAGTCACACCTTACACGCTTCAGTACCCGGGTTGTACTTACAGTCACACCTTACACGCTTCAGTACCCGGTTGTACTTACAGTCACACCTTACACGCTTCAGTACCCGGGTTGTACTTACAGTCAGTCACACCTTACACGCTTCAGTACCCGGGTTGTACTTACAGTCACACCTTACACGCTTCAGTACCCGGGTGTACTTACAGTCACACCTTACACGCTTCAGTACCCTGGTTGTACTTACAGTCAGTCACACCTTACACGCTTCAGTACCCGGGTTGTACTTACAGACAGTCACACCTTACACGCTTCAGTACCCTGGTTGTACTTACAGACAGTCACACCTTACACGCTTCAGTACCCGGGTTGTACTTACAGACAGTCACACCTTACACGCTTCAGTACCCGGGTTGTACTTACAGTCACACCTTACACGCTTCAGTACCCGGGTTGTACTTACAGACAGTCACACCTTACACGCTTCAGTACCCGGGTTGTACTTACAGTCACACCTTACACGCTTCAGTACCCGGGTTGTACTTACAGTCACACCTTACACGCTTCAGTACCCGGGTTGTACTTACAGTCACACCTTACACGCTTCAGTACCCGGGTTGTACTTACAGTCACACCTTACACGCTTCAGTACCCGGGTTGTACTTACAGTCACACCTTACACGCTTCAGTACCCGGGTTGTACTTACAGTCAGTCACACCTTACACGCTTCAGTACCCGGGTTGTACTTACAGTCACACCTTACACGCTTCAGTACCCGGGTTGTACTTACAGTCACACCTTACACGCTTCAGTACCCGGTTGTACTTACAGTCACACCTTACACGCTTCAGTACCCGGGTTGTACTTACAGTCACACCTTACACGCTTCAGTACCCGGTTGTACTTACAGTCACACCTTACACGCTTCAGTACCCGGGTTGTACTTACAGTCACACCTTACACGCTTCAGTACCCGGGTTGTACTTACAGTCACACCTTACACGCTTCAGTACCCGGGTTGTACTTACAGTCACACCTTACACGCTTCAGTACCCGGGTTGTACTTACAGTCACACCTTACACGCTTCAGTACCCGGGTTGTACTTACAGTCACACCTTACACGCTTCAGTACCCGGGTTGTACTTACAGTCACACCTTACACGCTTCAGTACCCGGTTGTACTTACAGTCACACCTTACACGCTTCAGTACCCGGGTTGTACTTACAGTCACACCTTACACGCTTCAGTACCCGGGTTGTACTTACAGTCACACCTTACACGCTTCAGTACCCGGGTTGTACTTACAGACAGTCACACCTTACACGCTTCAGTACCCGGGTTGTACTTACAGACAGTCACACCTTACACGCTTCAGTACCCGGTTGTACTTACAGTCACACCTTACACGCTTCAGTACCCGGGTTGTACTTACAGTCACACCTTACACGCTTCAGTACCCGGGTTGTACTTACAGTCACACCTTACACGCTTCAGTACCCGGGTTGTACTTACAGTCAGTCACACCTTACACGCTTCAGTACCCGGGTTGTACTTACAGTCACACCTTACACGCTTCAGTACCCTGGTTGTACTTACAGTCACACCTTACACGCTTCAGTACCCTGGTTGTACTTACAGTCAGTCACACCTTACACGCTTCAGTACCCGGGTTGTACTTACAGTCAGTCACACCTTACACGCTTCAGTACCCTGGTTGTACTTACAGTCAGTCACCTTACACGCTTCAGTACCCGGGTTGTACTTACAGACAGTCACACCTTACACGCTTCAGTACCCGGTTGTACTTACAGTCACACCTTACACGCTTCAGTACCCGGTTGTACTTACAGACAGTCACACCTTACACGCTTCAGTACCCGGGTTGTACTTACAGTCACACCTTACACGCTTCAGTACCCGGGTTGTACTTACAGTCACACCTTACACGCTTCAGTACCCGGGTTGTACTTACAGTCACACCTTACACGCTTCAGTACCCGGGTTGTACTTACAGTCACACCTTACACGCTTCAGTACCCGGGTTGTACTTACAGTCACACCTTACACGCTTCAGTACCCGGGTTGTACTTACAGTCAGTCACACCTTACACGCTTCAGTACCCGGGTTGTACTTACAGTCACACCTTACACGCTTCAGTACCCGGGTTGTACTTACAGTCACACCTTACACGCTTCAGTACCCGGGTTGTACTTACAGTCACACCTTACACGCTTCAGTACCCGGGTTGTACTTACAGTCACACCTTACACGCTTCAGTACCCGGGTTGTACTTACAGTCACACCTTACACGCTTCAGTACCCGGGTTGTACTTACAGTCACACCTTACACGCTTCAGTACCCGGTTGTACTTACAGTCACACCTTACACGCTTCAGTACCCGGGTTGTACTTACAGTCACACCTTACACGCTTCAGTACCCGGGTTGTACTTACAGTCACACCTTACACGCTTCAGTACCCGGGTTGTACTTACAGTCACACCTTACACGCTTCAGTACCCGGGTTGTACTTACAGTCACACCTTACACGCTTCAGTACCCGGGTTGTACTTACAGTCACACCTTACACGCTTCAGTACCCGGGTTGTACTTACAGTCAGTCACACCTTACACGCTTCAGTACCCGGGTTGTACTTACAGTCACACCTTACACGCTTCAGTACCCGGTTGTACTTACAGACAGTCACACCTTACACGCTTCAGTACCCGGGTTGTACTTACAGACAGTCACACCTTACACGCTTCAGTACCCGGGTTGTACTTACAGTCACACCTTACACGCTTCAGTACCCGGGTTGTACTTACAGTCACACCTTACACGCTTCAGTACCCGGGTTGTACTTACAGTCACACCTTACACGCTTCAGTACCCGGGTTGTACTTACAGTCACACCTTACACGCTTCAGTACCCGGGTTGTACTTACAGTCACACCTTACACGCTTCAGTACCCGGGTTGTACTTACAGTCACACCTTACACGCTTCAGTACCCGGGTTGTACTTACAGTCAGTCACACCTTACACGCTTCAGTACCCTGGTTGTACTTACAGTCACACCTTACACGCTTCAGTACCCGGGTTGTACTTACAGTCACACCTTACACGCTTCAGTACCCGGGTTGTACTTACAGTCACACCTTACACGCTTCAGTACCCGGGTTGTACTTACAGTCACACCTTACACGCTTCAGTACCCGGGTTGTACTTACAGTCAGTCACACCTTACACGCTTCAGTACCCGGGTTGTACTTACAGTCACACCTTACACGCTTCAGTACCCGGGTTGTACTTACAGTCACACCTTACACGCTTCAGTACCCGGTTGTACTTACAGTCACACCTTACACGCTTCAGTACCCGGGTTGTACTTACAGTCACACCTTACACGCTTCAGTACCCGGGTTGTACTTACAGTCACACCTTACACGCTTCAGTACCCGGGTTGTACTTACAGACAGTCACACCTTACACGCTTCAGTACCCGGGTTGTACTTACAGACAGTCACACCTTACACGCTTCAGTACCCGGGTTGTACTTACAGACAGTCACACCTTACACGCTTCAGTACCCGGGTTGTACTTACAGTCACACCTTACACGCTTCAGTACCCGGGTTGTACTTACAGTCACACCTTACACGCTTCAGTACCCGGGTTGTACTTACAGTCACACCTTACACGCTTCAGTACCCGGGTTGTACTTACAGTCACACCTTACACGCTTCAGTACCCGGTTGTACTTACAGTCACACCTTACACGCTTCAGTACCCGGGTTGTACTTACAGTCACACCTTACACGCTTCAGTACCCGGGTTGTACTTACAGTCACACCTTACACGCTTCAGTACCCGGGTTGTACTTACAGTCACACCTTACACGCTTCAGTACCCGGGTTGTACTTACAGTCACACCTTACACGCTTCAGTACCCGGGTTGTACTTACAGTCACACCTTACACGCTTCAGTACCCGGTTGTACTTACAGTCACACCTTACACGCTTCAGTACCCGGGTTGTACTTACAGTCACACCTTACACGCTTCAGTACCCGGGTTGTACTTACAGTCACACCTTACACGCTTCAGTACCCGGGTTGTACTTACAGTCACACCTTACACGCTTCAGTACCCGGGTTGTACTTACAGTCACACACTTACACGCTTCAGTACCCGGTTGTACTTACAGTCACACCTTACACGCTTCAGTACCCGGTTGTACTTACAGTCACACCTTACACGCTTCAGTACCCGGGTTGTACTTACAGTCAGTCACCCTTACACGCTTCAGTACCCGGGTTGTACTTACAGTCACACCTTACACGCTTCAGTACCCGGTTGTACTTACAGTCACACCTTACACGCTTCAGTACCCGGGTTGTACTTACAGTCACACCTTACACGCTTCAGTACCCGGGTTGTACTTACAGTCACACCTTACACGCTTCAGTACCCTGGTTGTACTTACAGTCAGTCACACTTACACGCTTCAGTACCCGGGTTGTACTTACAGTCACACCTTACACGCTTCAGTACCCTGGTTGTACTTACAGTCACACCTTACACGCTTCAGTACCCGGGTTGTACTTACAGTCACACACCTTACACGCTTCAGTACCCGGGTTGTACTTACAGTCACACCTTACACGCTTCAGTACCCGGGTTGTACTTACAGTCACACCTTACACGCTTCAGTACCCGGGTTGTACTTACAGTCACACCTTACACGCTTCAGTACCCGGGTTGTACTTACAGTCACACCTTACACGCTTCAGTACCCGGGTTGTACTTACAGTCACACCTTACACGCTTCAGTACCCGGGTTGTACTTACAGTCACACCTTACACGCTTCAGTACCCGGGTTGTACTTACAGTCACACCTTACACGCTTCAGTACCCGGGTTGTACTTACAGTCACACCTTACACGCTTCAGTACCCGGGTTGTACTTACAGTCAGTCACACCTTACACGCTTCAGTACCCGGGTTGTACTTACAGACAGTCACACCTTACACGCTTCAGTACCCGGGTTGTACTTACAGTCACACCTTACACGCTTCAGTACCCGGTTGTACTTACAGTCACACCTTACACGCTTCAGTACCCGGGTTGTACTTACAGTCACACCTTACACGCTTCAGTACCCGGGTTGTACTTACAGTCACACCTTACACGCTTCAGTACCCGGGTTGTACTTACAGTCACACCTTACACGCTTCAGTACCCGGTTGTACTTACAGTCACACACTTACACGCTTCAGTACCCGGGTTGTACTTACAGACAGTCACACCTTACACGCTTCAGTACCCGGGTTGTACTTACAGTAGTCACACCTTACACGCTTCAGTACCCGGGTTGTACTTACAGACAGTCACACCTTACACGCTTCAGTACCCGGGTTGTACTTACAGTCACACCTTACACGCTTCAGTACCCGGGTTGTACTTACAGTCACACCTTACACGCTTCAGTACCCGGGTTGTACTTACAGTCACACCTTACACGCTTCAGTACCCGGGTTGTACTTACAGTCACACCTTACACGCTTCAGTACCCGGGTTGTACTTACAGTCACACCTTACACGCTTCAGTACCCGGGTTGTACTTACAGTCACACCTTACACGCTTCAGTACCCGGGTTGTACTTACAGTCACACCTTACACGCTTCAGTACCCGGGTTGTACTTACAGTCACACCTTACACGCTTCAGTACCCGGGTTGTACTTACAGTCACACCTTACACGCTTCAGTACCCGGGTTGTACTTACAGTCACACCTTACACGCTTCAGTACCCGGGTTGTACTTACAGTCACACCTTACACGCTTCAGTACCCGGGTTGTACTTACAGTCACACCTTACACGCTTCAGTACCCGGGTTGTACTTACAGTCACACCTTACACGCTTCAGTACCCGGGTTGTACTTACAGTCACACCTTACACGCTTCAGTACCCGGTTGTACTTACAGACAGTCACACCTTACACGCTTCAGTACCCGGGTTGTACTTACAGTCACACCTTACACGCTTCAGTACCCGGTTGTACTTACAGTCACACCTTACACGCTTCAGTACCCGGGTTGTACTTACAGTCACACCTTACACGCTTCAGTACCCGGGTTGTACTTACAGTCACACCTTACACGCTTCAGTACCCGGGTTGTACTTACAGTCACACCTTACACGCTTCAGTACCCGGGTTGTACTTACAGTCACACCTTACACGCTTCAGTACCCGGGTTGTACTTACAGTCACACCTTACACGCTTCAGTACCCGGGTTGTACTTACAGTCACACCTTACACGCTTCAGTACCCGGGTTGTACTTACAGTCACACCTTACACGCTTCAGTACCCGGGTTGTACTTACAGTCACACCTTACACGCTTCAGTACCCGGGTTGTACTTACAGTCACACCTTACACGCTTCAGTACCCGGTTGTACTTACAGTCACACCTTACACGCTTCAGTACCCGGGTTGTACTTACAGTCACACCTTACACGCTTCAGTACCCGGGTTGTACTTACAGTCACACCTTACACGCTTCAGTACCCGGGTTGTACTTACAGTCACACCTTACACGCTTCAGTACCCGGGTTGTACTTACAGTCACACCTTACACGCTTCAGTACCCGGGTTGTACTTACAGTCACACCTTACACGCTTCAGTACCCGGGTTGTACTTACAGTCACACCTTACACGCTTCAGTACCCGGGTTGTACTTACAGTCACACCTTACACGCTTCAGTACCCGGGTTGTACTTACAGTCACACCTTACACGCTTCAGTACCCGGGTTGTACTTACAGTCACACCTTACACGCTTCAGTACCCGGGTTGTACTTACAGTCACACCTTACACGCTTCAGTACCCGGTTGTACTTACAGTCACACCTTACACGCTTCAGTACCCGGGTTGTACTTACAGTCACACCTTACACGCTTCAGTACCCGGGTTGTACTTACAGTCACACCTTACACGCTTCAGTACCCGGGTTGTACTTACAGTCACACCTTACACGCTTCAGTACCCGGGTTGTACTTACAGTCACACCTTACACGCTTCAGTACCCGGGTTGTACTTACAGTCACACCTTACACGCTTCAGTACCCGGGTTGTACTTACAGTCACACCTTACACGCTTCAGTACCCGGGTTGTACTTACAGTCACACCTTACACGCTTCAGTACCCGGGTTGTACTTACAGTCACACCTTACACGCTTCAGTACCCGGGTTGTACTTACAGTCACACCTTACACGCTTCAGTACCCGGGTTGTACTTACAGTCACACCTTACACGCTTCAGTACCCGGGTTGTACTTACAGTCAGTCACACCTTACACGCTTCAGTACCCGGGTTGTACTTACAGTCACACCTTACACGCTTCAGTACCCGGGTTGTACTTACAGTCACACCTTACACGCTTCAGTACCCGGGTTGTACTTACAGTCAGTCACACCTTACACGCTTCAGTACCCGGGTTGTACTTACAGTCACACCTTACACGCTTCAGTACCCTGGTTGTACTTACAGTCACACCTTACACGCTTCAGTACCCGGGTTGTACTTACAGACAGTCACACCTTACACGCTTCAGTACCCGGGTTGTACTTACAGTCACACCTTACACGCTTCAGTACCCGGGTTGTACTTACAGTCACACCTTACACGCTTCAGTACCCGGGTTGTACTTACAGTCACACCTTACACGCTTCAGTACCCGGGTTGTACTTACAGTCACACCTTACACGCTTCAGTACCCGGGTTGTACTTACAGTCACACCTTACACGCTTCAGTACCCGGGTTGTACTTACAGTCACACCTTACACGCTTCAGTACCCGGGTTGTACTTACAGTCACACCTTACACGCTTCAGTACCCTGGTTGTACTTACAGTCACACCTTACACGCTTCAGTACCCTGGTTGTACTTACAGTCACACCTTACACGCTTCAGTACCCGGGTTGTACTTACAGTCACACCTTACACGCTTCAGTACCCGGGTTGTACTTACAGTCAGTCACACTTACACGCTTCAGTACCCGGGTTGTACTTACAGACAGTCACACCTTACACGCTTCAGTACCCGGGTTGTACTTACAGTCACACCTTACACGCTTCAGTACCCGGGTTGTACTTACAGACAGTCACACCTTACACGCTTCAGTACCCGGGTTGTACTTACAGTCACACCTTACACGCTTCAGTACCCGGGTTGTACTTACAGTCACACCTTACACGCTTCAGTACCCGGGTTGTACTTACAGTCACACCTTACACGCTTCAGTACCCGGGTTGTACTTACAGTCACACCTTACACGCTTCAGTACCCGGGTGTACTTACAGTCACACCTTACACGCTTCAGTACCCTGGTTGTACTTACAGTCACACACTTACACGCTTCAGTACCCGGGTTGTACTTACAGACAGTCACACCTTACACGCTTCAGTACCCTGGTTGTACTTACAGTCAGTCACACCTTACACGCTTCAGTACCCGGGTTGTACTTACAGACAGTCACACCTTACACGCTTCAGTACCCGGTTGTACTTACAGTCACACCTTACACGCTTCAGTACCCGGGTTGTACTTACAGTCACACCTTACACGCTTCAGTACCCGGGTTGTACTTACAGTCACACCTTACACGCTTCAGTACCCGGGTTGTACTTACAGTCACACCTTACACGCTTCAGTACCCGGTTGTACTTACAGTCACACCTTACACGCTTCAGTACCCGGGTTGTACTTACAGTCACACCTTACACGCTTCAGTACCCGGGTTGTACTTACAGTCACACCTTACACGCTTCAGTACCCGGGTTGTACTTACAGTCACACCTTACACGCTTCAGTACCCGGGTTGTACTTACAGTCACACCTTACACGCTTCAGTACCCGGTTGTACTTACAGTCACACCTTACACGCTTCAGTACCCGGGTTGTACTTACAGTCACACCTTACACGCTTCAGTACCCGGTTGTACTTACAGTCACACCTTACACGCTTCAGTACCCGGGTTGTACTTACAGACAGTCACACCTTACACGCTTCAGTACCCGGGTTGTACTTACAGTCAGTCACCTTACACGCTTCAGTACCCGGGTTGTACTTACAGTCACACCTTACACGCTTCAGTACCCGGGTTGTACTTACAGTCACACCTTACACGCTTCAGTACCCGGGTTGTACTTACAGTCACACCTTACACGCTTCAGTACCCGGGTTGTACTTACAGTCACACCTTACACGCTTCAGTACCCGGGTTGTACTTACAGTCACACCTTACACGCTTCAGTACCCTGTTTGTACTTACAGTCACACCTTACACGCTTCAGTACCCGGGTTGTACTTACAGTCACACCTTACACGCTTCAGTACCCGGGTTGTACTTACAGTCACACCTTACACGCTTCAGTACCCGGGTTGTACTTACAGTCACACCTTACACGCTTCAGTACCCGGGTTGTACTTACAGTCACACCTTACACGCTTCAGTACCCGGGTTGTACTTACAGTCACACCTTACACGCTTCAGTACCCGGGTTGTACTTACAGTCACACCTTACACGCTTCAGTACCCGGGTTGTACTTACAGTCACACCTTACACGCTTCAGTACCCGGGTTGTACTTACAGTCAGTCACCCTTACACGCTTCAGTACCCGGTTGTACTTACAGTCACACCTTACACGCTTCAGTACCCGGGTTGTACTTACAGTCACACCTTACACGCTTCAGTACCCGGGTTGTACTTACAGTCACACCTTACACGCTTCAGTACCCGGTTGTACTTACAGACAGTCACACCTTACACGCTTCAGTACCCTGGTTGTACTTACAGACAGTCACACCTTACACGCTTCAGTACCCGGGTTGTACTTACAGACAGTCACACCTTACACGCTTCAGTACCCGGTTGTACTTACAGTCACACCTTACACGCTTCAGTACCCGGGTTGTACTTACAGACAGTCACCCTTACACGCTTCAGTACCCGGGTTGTACTTACAGTCACACCTTACACGCTTCAGTACCCGGGTTGTACTTACAGTCACACCTTACACGCTTCAGTACCCGGGTTGTACTTACAGTCACACCTTACACGCTTCAGTACCCGGGTTGTACTTACAGTCACACCTTACACGCTTCAGTA
The DNA here is from genome assembly GCA_020271785.1 of Procambarus virginalis. Classification (NCBI taxonomy): domain Eukaryota; kingdom Metazoa; phylum Arthropoda; class Malacostraca; order Decapoda; family Cambaridae; genus Procambarus; species Procambarus virginalis. The sequence continues at coordinate 31,548 of WNGS01000010.1, forward strand.
CCCTGGTTGTACTTACAGTCACACCTTACACGCTTCAGTACCCGGGTTGTACTTACAGTCACACCTTACACGCTTCAGTACCCGGGTTGTACTTACAGTCACACCTTACACGCTTCAGTACCCTGGTTGTACTTACAGTCACACCTTACACGCTTCAGTACCCGGGTTGTACTTACCAGTCACACCTTACACGCTTCAGTACCCGGTTGTACTTACAGTCACACCTTACACGCTTCAGTACCCGGGTTGTACTTACAGTCACACCTTACACGCTTCAGTACCCGGGTTGTACTTACAGTCACACCTTACACGCTTCAGTACCCGGTTGTACTTACAGTCAGTCACACCTTACACGCTTCAGTACCCGGGTTGTACTTACAGTCACACCTTACACGCTTCAGTACCCGGGTTGTACTTACAGTCACACCTTACACGCTTCAGTACCCGGGTTGTACTTACAGTCACACCTTACACGCTTCAGTACCCGGGTTGTACTTACAGTCACACCTTACACGCTTCAGTACCCGGTTGTACTTACAGACAGTCACACCTTACACGCTTCAGTACCCTGGTTGTACTTACAGTCACACCTTACACGCTTCAGTACCCGGGTTGTACTTACAGTCACACCTTACACGCTTCAGTACCCGGGTTGTACTTACAGTCAGTCACACCTTACACGCTTCAGTACCCGGGTTGTACTTACAGTCACACCTTACACGCTTCAGTACCCGGTTGTACTTACAGTCACACCTTACACGCTTCAGTACCCGGTTGTACTTACAGTCACACCTTACACGCTTCAGTACCCGGGTTGTACTTACAGTCACACCTTACACGCTTCAGTACCCGGGTTGTACTTACAGTCAGTCACACCTTACACGCTTCAGTACCCGGGTTGTACTTACAGTCACACCTTACACGCTTCAGTACCCGGGTTGTACTTACAGTCACACCTTACACGCTTCAGTACCCGGGTTGTACTTACAGTCACCTTACACGCTTCAGTACCCGGGTTGTACTTACAGCAGTCACACCTTACACGCTTCAGTACCCGGGTTGTACTTACAGTCACACCTTACACGCTTCAGTACCCTGGTTGTACTTACAGTCACACCTTACACGCTTCAGTACCCGGGTTGTACTTACAGTCAGTCACACTTACACGCTTCAGTACCCGGGTTGTACTTACAGACAGTCACACCTTACACGCTTCAGTACCCTGGTTGTACTTACAGACAGTCACCCTTACACGCTTCAGTACCCTGGTTGTACTTACAGTCACACCTTACACGCTTCAGTACCCGGGTTGTACTTACAGTCACACCTTACACGCTTCAGTACCCGGTTGTACTTACAGTCACACCTTACACGCTTCAGTACCCTGGTTGTACTTACAGTCAGTCCACCTTACACGCTTCAGTACCCGGGTTGTACTTACAGTCAGTCACACCTTACACGCTTCAGTACCCGGGTTGTACTTACAGTCACACCTTACACGCTTCAGTACCCGGGTTGTACTTACAGTCAGTCACACCTTACACGCTTCAGTACCCTGGTTGTACTTACAGTCACACCTTACACGCTTCAGTACCCGTTTGTACTTACAGTCACACCTTACACGCTTCAGTACCCTGGTTGTACTTACAGTCAGTCACACCTTACACGCTTCAGTACCCGGGTTGTACTTACAGTCACACCTTACACGCTTCAGTACCCGGGTTGTACTTACAGTCACACCTTACACGCTTCAGTACCCGGGTTGTACTTACAGTCACACCTTACNTTTACACAGATTCGCAAAGCTTTTGATAAATGTGACCATGGTGTTATTGCCCATAAAAATGCGCTCAAAAGGATATAACGGAAAAGTAGGCAGATGGATCTACAATTCCTGACCAACAGAACCCATGTGTAATAGTCAACAAAATAAAATCCAACCCGTCAACCGTTAAGAGCTCAGTCCCCCAGGGTACTGTTGCTTGCTCCAGTACTTTTCTCATCCTTATATCGGACATAGACAAGAACACACCTATAGCACTGTATCTCCTTTGCAGATGACACTAGGATCTTCATGAGAGTAGGCAACATAGAGGACACGGCGAACCTCCAGTCAGATGTAGATCAGGTCTTTCTATGGGCTACAGAAAATAATATGGTGTTTAACGAAGACAAGTTCCAGCTCATGCGCTATGGAAAGAATGAAAATATAAAAACTGAAACCACGTACAAAACTCAGGCAAATCATAACATAGAACGAAAAGGCAATGTAAAGGATCTGGGTGTACTCATGTCGGAAGACCTTACCTTTAAAGAACACAATAAAGTAGCCGTCACAACTGCAAGAAAAATGACAGGTTGGATAACAAGAACTTTCACACTAGAGATGCTATACCGATGATGACACTTTTCAAAACGCTTGTGCTCTTGAGTGGAGTACTGCTGCACAATGACAGCCCTTTCACTGCGGGTGAAATTGCTGACCTGGAGAGCGTGCAGAGATCCTTTATGCTAGAATCCACTCGGTAAAACATCTAAATATTGGGACCGACTAAAGAGCCTAAATCTGTATTCCTTGAGCGCAGGCGGGAGAGATACATAATATTTACACGTGGAAAATATTAGAGGGGCTGGTCCCAAACCTGCACACAGAAATAACATCACATGAGACCAGAAGACATGGCAGGATGTGCAGAATACCCCCGTTGAAAAGCAGAGGTGCAACCGTTACTCTGAGAGAGAACTCTGTCAACATCAGAGGCCCGAGATGTTCAACACGCTTCCACTACACATAAGGACATAACTGGCAAACCCCTCACAGTGTTCAAGAGAGAACTGGATAAGCACCTCCAAAGGATACCTGATCAACCAGGCTGTGACTCATACGTCAGGCTGCGAGCAGCCGCGTCCAACAGCCTGGTTGATCAGTCCAGCAACCAGGAGGCCTGGTCGATGACCGGCCGCGGGGACGATAAGCCCGGAAGCACCTCAAGGTATCCAAGGTTCGGTACCCGAGTTGTACTTACAGTCAGTCACACCTAACACGCTTCAGTAACCGGTTGTACTACAGTAACACATTACACGCTTCAGTACCCGGGTTGTATTTACAGTAACACCTTACACGCTTCAGTACCCGGGTTGTACTTACAGTCACTCCTTTTACGCTTCAGTACCCGGGTTGTACTTACAGTCACTCCTTACACGCTTCAGTACCCGTGTTGTACTTACAGTCACTCCTTACACGCTTCCGTACCCTGGTTGTACTTACAGTCAGTCACACCTTACACGCTTCAGTACCCTGGTTGTACTTACAGACAGTCACACCTTACACGCTTCAGTACCCTGGTTGTACTTACAGTCACACCTTACACGCTTCAGTACCCGGGTTGTACTTACAGACAGTCACACCTTACACGCTTCAGTACCCTGGTTGTACTTACAGTCAGTCACACCTTACACGCTTCAGTACCCGAGTTGTACTTACAAACAGTTACACCTTACACGCTTCAGTACCCTGGTTGTACTTACAGACAGTCACACCTTACACGCTTCAGTACCCGGGTTGTACTTACAGTCACACTTTACACGCTTCAGTACCCAGGTTGTACTTACAGACAGTCACTTCTTACACGCTTCAGTACCCGGGTTGTACTTACAGTCACACCTTACACGCTTCAGTACCCGGGTTGTACTTACAGTCACACCCTACACGCTTCAGTACCCGGATTGTACTTTCAGACAGTCACAACTTACACGCTTCAGTACCCGGGTTGTACTTACAGTCACACCTTACACGCTTCAGTACCCGGGTTGTACTTACAGTCAGTCACACCTTACACGCTTCAGTACCCGAGTTGTACTTACAGTCAGTCACACCTTACACGCTTCAGTAACCGGGTTGTACTTACAGTAACACATTACACGCTTCAGTACCCGGGTTGTACTTACAGTAACACCTTACACGCTTCAGTACCCGCGTTGTACATACAGACAGTCACACCTAACACGCTTCAGTACCCGAATTGTACTTACAGTCACACCTTACACGCTTCAGTACCTTGGATGTACTTACAGTCAGTCACACCTTACACGCTTCAGTACCCTGGTTGTACTAACAGACAGTCACACCTTACACGCTTCATTACCCTGGTTGTACTTACAGTCACTCCTTACACGCTTCAGTACCCGGGTTGTACTTACAGTCACACCTTACACGCTTCACTACCTTGGTTGTACTTACAGTCACACTTTACACGCTTCAGTACCCTGGTTTGTACTTACAGTCACTCCTTACACGCTTCAGTTCCGGGTTGTACTTACAGTCACACCTTACACGCTTCAGTACCCTGGTTGTACTTACAGTCACACCTTACACGCTTCAGTACCCGGGTTGTACTTAGAATCACACCTTACACGCTTCAGTACCCGGGTTGTACTTACAGTCACACCTTACATGCTTCAGTACCCGGGTTGTAGTTACAGTCACACCTTACATGCTTCAGTACCCGGGTTGTACTTACAGCCACACCTTACACGCTTCAGTACCCTGGTTGTACTTACAGACAGTCACACCCTTACACGCTTCAGTACCCTGGTTGTACTTACAGACAGTCACACCTTACACGCTTCAGTACCCGGGTTGTACTTACAGACAGTCACACCTTACACGCTTCAGTACCCGGGTTGTACTTACAGACAGCCACACCTTACACGCTTCAGTACTCGGGTTGTACTTACAGACAATCACACCTTACATGCTTCAGTACCCTGGTTGTACTTACAGACACACCTTACACGCTTCAGTACCCGGGTTGTACTTACAGTCACACATTACACGCTTCAGTACCCTGGTTGTACTTACAGACAGTCACACCTTACACACTTCAGTACCCTGGTTGTACTTACAGACAGTCACTCCTTACACGCTTCAGTACCCGGGTTGTACTTATAGACAGTCACACCTTACACGCTTCAGTACCCAGGTTGTACCTACAGTCACACCTTACACGCTTCAGTACCCTGGTTGTACTTACAGACAGTCACTCCTTACACGCTTCAGTACTCGGGTTGTACTTACAGACAGCCACACCTTACACACTTCAGTACCCGGGTTGTACTTACAGTCACACCTTACACGCTTCTGTACCCGGGTTGTACTTAAAGACAGTCACACCTTACACGCTTAAGTACCCTGGTTGTACTTACAGACAGTCACACCTTACACGTTTCAGTACCCGGGTTGAACTTACAGTCAGTCACACCTTACACGCTTCAGTACACGAGTTGTACTTACAGTCAGTCACACCTTACACGCTTCAGTACCCGGGTTGTACTTACAGTAACACCTTACACGCTTCAGTTTCCCGGGTTTTACTTACAGTAACACCTTACACGCTTCAGTACCCGGGTTGTACTTACAGTCACACCTTACACGCTTCAGTACCCTGGTTGTACTTAAAGACAGTCACACCTTACACGCTTCAGTACCCGGGTTGTACTTACAGTCAGTCACACCTTACTCGCTTCAGTACCCTGGTTGTACTTACAGACAGTCACACCTTACACGCTTCATTACCCTGGTTGTACTTACAGTCACTCCTTACACGATTCAGTACACGGGTTGTACTTACAGTCACACCTTACACGCTTAAGTACCGGGTTGTACTTACAGTCACACCTTACACGCTTCAGTACCCGGATTGTACTTACAGACAGTCACACTTACACGCTTCAGTACCGGGTTGTACTTACAGTCACACCTTACACGATTCAGTACCGGGTGGTACTTACAGTCAGTCACACCTTACACGCTTCAGTACCCGAGTTGTACTTACAGTCAGTCACACCTTACACGCTTCAGTACCCGGGTTGTACTTACAGAACACACCTTACACGCTCAGTACCCTGGTTGTACTTACAGTAATACCTTACACGCTTCAGTACCGGTTGTACTTACAGTCAGTCACACCTTACACGCTTCAGTACCCGGTTGTACATACAGACAGTCCACACCTAACACGCTTCAGTACCCGGGTTGTACTTACAGTCACACCTTACACGCGCTCAGTACCCTGGTTGTAATACAGACAGTCACACCTTACACGCTTCAGTACCCGGTTGTACTTTCAGTCACACCTTACACGCTTCAGTACCCTGGTTGTACTTAAGACATCACACCTTACACCTTCATTTCCCTGGTTGTACTTACAGTCACTCCTTGCACACTTCAGTACCCGGGTTGTACTTACAGTCTCACCTTACA
>WNGS01000010.1:42678-55919 GCA_020271785.1 Procambarus virginalis
ACGCTTCAGTACCCTGGTTGTACTTACAGTCAGTCACACCTTACACGCTTCAGTAACAGGGTTGTACTTACAGTCACACCTTACACGCTTCAGTACCCTGGTTGTACTTACAGTCACTCCTTACACCCTTCAGTACCCGGGTTGTACTTACAGTCAGTCACACTTTACACGCTTCAGTACCCGGGTTGTACTTACAGTCACACCTTACATGCTTCAGTACCGGGGATGAACTTAAGGTCACTCCTTACACGCTTCAGTACCCGGGTTGTACTTACAGTCACTCCTTACACGCTTCAGTACCCGGGTTGTACTTACAGTCACTCCTTTCACGCTTCAGTACCGGGGTTGTACTTACAGTCACTCCTTACACGCTTCAGTACTCGGGTTGTACTTACAGTCACTCCTTACACGCTTCAGTACCCTGGTTGTACTTACAGACAGTCACACCTTACACGCTTCAGTACCCTGGTTGTACTTACAGTCAGTCACACCTTACACGCTTCAGTACCCTGGTTGTACTTACAGTCAGTCACACCTTACACGCTTCAGTACCCAAGTTGTACTTACAGACAGTTACACCTTACACGCTTCAGTACCCGGGTTGTACTTACAGTCACACCTTACACGCTTCAGTACCCGGGTTGTAATTACAGACAGTCACACCTTACACGCTTCAGTACCCGGGTTGTACTTACAGTCACACCTTACACGCTTCAGTACCCGGGTTGTACTCACAGTCAGTCACACCTTACACGCTTCAGTACTCGAATTGTACTTACAGTCAGTCACACCTTACATGCTTCAGTACCTGGGTTGTACTTACAGTAACACCTTACACGCTTCAGTACCCGGGTTGTACTTACAGTAACACCTTACACGCTTCAGTACCCGGGTTGTACTTACAGTCAGTCACACCTTACACGCTTCAGTACCCGGGTTGTACTTACAGACAGTCACACCTTACACGCTTCAGTACCCGGGTTGTACTTACAGTCACACCTTACACGCTTCAGTACCCTGGTTGTACTTCCAGACAGTCACACCTTACACGCTTCAGTACCCGGGTTGTACTTACAGTCAGTCACACCTTACACGCTTCAGTACCCTGGTTGTATTTACAGACAGTCACACCTTACACGCTTCATTACCCTGGTTGTACTTACAGTCACTCCTTACACGCTTCAGTACCCGGGTTGTACTTACAGTCACACCTTACACGCTTCAGTACCTTGGTTGTACTTACAGTCACACCTTACACGCTTCAGTACCCTGCTTGTACTTACAGTCACTCCTTACACGCTTCAGTACCCGGGTTGTACTTACAGTCACACCTTACACGCTTCAGTACCCTGGTTGTACTTACAGTCACACCTTACACGCTTCAGTACCCGGGTTGTACCTACAGTCACACCTTACACGCTTCAGTACCCGGGTTGTACTTACAGTCACACCCTACATGCTTCAGCACCCGGGTTGTACTTACAGTAACACCTTACACGCTTCAGTACCCGGGTTGTACTTACAGTCACACATTACACGCTTCAGTACCCTGGTTGTACTTACAGACAGTCACACCTTACACGCTTCAGTACCCGGGTTATACTTACAGACAGTCACACCTTACACGCTTCAGTACCCTGGTTGTACTTACAGACAGTCACACCTTACACGCTTCAGTACCCTGGTTGTACTTAAAGACAGTCACACCTTACACGCTTCAGTACCCGGGTTGTACTTACAGACAGTCACACCTTACACGCTTCAGTACCCGAGTTGTACTTACAGTCACACCTTACACGCTTCAGTAACCGGGTTGTACTTACAGACAGTCACACCTTACACGCTTCAGTACCCTTACCTTGAGGATACCTTGAGGTGCTTCCGGGGCTTATCGTCCCCGCGGCCCGGTCATCGACCAGGCCTCCTGGTTGCTGGACTGATCAACCAGGCTGTTGGACGCGGCTGCTCGCAGCCTGACGTATGAGTCACAGCCTGGTTGATCAGGTATCCTTTGGAGGTGCTTATCCAGTTCTCTCTTGAACACTGTGAGGGGTTTGCCAGTTATGTCCCTTATGTGTAGTGGAAGCGTGTTGAACAGTCTCGGGCCTCTGATGTTGATAGAGTTCTCTCTCAGAGTACCAGTTGCACCTCTGCATTTCAACGGGGGTATTCTGCACATCCTGCCATGTCTTCTGGTCTCATGTGATGTTATTTCTGTGTGCAGGTTTGGGACCAGCCCCTCTAATATTTTCCACGTGTAAATTATTATGTATCTCTCCCGCCTGCGCTCAAGGGAATACAGATTTAGGCTCTTTAGTCGGTCCCAATAGTTTAGATGTTTTACCGAGTGGATTCTAGCAGTAAAGGATCTCTGCACGCTCTCCAGGTCAGCAATTTCACCAGCAGTGAAAGGGGCTGTCATTGTGCAGCAGTACTCCACTCTAGAGAGCACAAGCGTTTTGAAAAGTGTCATCATCGGTATAGCATCTCTAGTGTGAAAAGTTCTTGTTATCCAACCTGTCATTTTTCTTGCAGTTGTGACGGCTACTTTATTGTGTTCTTTAAAGGTAAGGTCTTCCGACATGAGTACACCCAGATCCTTTACATTGCCTTTTCGTTCTATGTTATGATTTGCCTGAGTTTTGTACGTGGTTTCCGTTTTTATATTTTCATTTTTTCCATAGCGCATGAGCTGGAACTTGTCTTCGTTAAACACCATATTATTTTCTGTAGCCCATAGAAAGACCTGATCTACATCTGACTGGAGGTTCGCCGTGTCCTCTATGTTGCCTACTCTCATGAAGATCCTAGTGTCATCTGCAAAGGATGATACAGTGCTATAGGTTGTGTTCTTGTCTATGTCCGATATAAGGATGAGAAAAAGTACTGGAGCAAGCACAGTACCCTGGGGACTGAGCTCTTAACGGTTGACGGGTTGGATTTTATTTTGTTGACTATTACACATTGGGTTCTGTTGGTCAGGAAATTGTAGATCCATCTGCCTACTTTTCCGGTAATTCCTTTTGAGCGCATTTTATGGGCAATAACACCATGGTCACATTTATCAAAAGCTTTTGCGAAATCTGTGTAAATTACATCAGCGTTTTGTTTGTCTTCCATAGCATCTAATGCCATATCATAGTGGTCCAGCAACTGCGACAGGCAAGAGCGCCCTGTTCTGAAACCATGTTGTCCGGGGTTATGGAGATGCTGTGATTCCATGTATTTTGTGATCTTACTTCTTAGCACTCTCTCAAAAATTTTTATGATGTGCGATGTTAGTGCTATCGGTCTGTAATTTTTTGCCTCTGCCTTATTTCCTCCTTTATGAAGTGGTGCTATCTCTGCTGTTTTTAGTATATCAGGAATAACGCCAGTATCTAGGCTTTGTCTCCACAGAATGTGAAGGGCCTGCGATAGTGGTTTTTTACAGTTCTTGATGAATATGGAGTTCCAAGAATCCGGGCCTGGTGCGGAGTGCATAGGCATACTGTTTATGGCTTCTTCAAAATCCAGTGGGATAGGGTGACGTCTGATATATGATTTGATGTTGGTATCATATCCATGAAAAATTCATTTGGGTTATCGATCTTTAGTGCGTTTAATGGCTCGCTGAAGACAGAGTCGTATTGCTTCCTCAGTAGCTCGCTCATTTCTTTGTTGTCATCGGTGAAAGTTCCATCTTCCTTTCGCAGGGGCCCGATACTAGATGTGGTTTTTGATCTTGATTTTGCATAGGAGAAAAAATATTTCGGGTTTCTCTCTATTTCACTGATGGCCTTTTGCTCTCTTTCCCTCTCCTGCGTTTTGTATGATTCTTGTAGCTTGAGTTCAATTTTTCTATTTCGCTACCTAACCTTCTTCGCCGTTCCTGAGATAGGGTGCGACTCTCAAGTTGTACCGCGATTCGTTTTCTTCGCCTATATAGGGAACGACGTTCTCGTTCCAATCTGCATCTCTTCCTCTTNCCTTACAGCTTCAGTACCCGGGTTGTACTTACAGACGTCACACCTTACACGCTTCAGTACCCTGGTTGTACTTACAGTCACACCTTACACGCTTCAGTACCCGGGTTGTACTTACAGTCACACCTTACACGCTTCAGTACCCGGTTGTACTTACAGACAGTCACACCTTACACGCTTCAGTACCCTGTTGTACTTACAGACAGTCACTCCTTACACGCTTCAGTACCCGGTTGTACTTACAGACAGTCACACCTTACACGCTTCAGTACCCTGGTTGTACTTACAGACAGTCACCTTACACGCTTCAGTACCCGGGTTGTACTTACACAGTCACACCTTACACGCTTCAGTACCCGGGTTGTACTTACAGTCACACCTTACACGCTTCAGTACCCGGTTGTACTTACAGACAGTCACACCTTACACGCTTCAGTACCCGTGTTGTACTTACAGACAGTCACACCTTACACGCTTCAGTACCCGGGTTGTACTTACAGACAGTCACACCTTACACGCTTCAGTACCCGGTTGTACTTACAGTCACACCTTACACGCTTCAGTACCCGGTTGTACTTACAGTCAGTCACACCTTACACGCTTCAGTACCCTGGTTGTACTTACAGTCACACCTTACACGCTTCAGTACCCGGTTTGTACTTACAGTCACACCTTACACGCTTCAGTACCCGGGTTGTACTTACAGTCACACCTTACACGCTTCAGTACCCGGGTTGTACTTACAGTCAGTCACACCTTACACGCTTCAGTACCCGGGTTACTTACAGTCACACCTTACACGCTTCAGTACCCGGGTTGTACTTACAGTCAGTCACACTTTACACGCTTCAGTACCCGGGTTGTACTTACAGTCACACCTTACACGCTTCAGTACCGGGTTGTACTTACAGTCACACCTTACACGCTTCAGTACCCGGGTTGTACTTACAGTCACACCTTACACGCTTCAGTACCCGGGTTGTACTTACAGTCACTCCTTACACGCTTCAGTACCCGGGTTGTACTTACAGTCACACCTTACACGCTTCAGTACCCGGGTTGTACTTACAGTCACACCTTACACGCTTCAGTACCCGGGTTGTACTTACAGTCACACCTTACACGCTTCAGTACCCTGGTTGTACTTACAGTCACACCTTACACGCTTCAGTACCCTGGTTGTACTTACAGACAGTCACACCTTACACGCTTCAGTACCCGGTTGTACTTACAGTCACACCTTACACGCTTCAGTACCCGGTTTGTACTTACAGACAGTCACACCTTACACGCTTCAGTACCCTGGTTGTACTTACAGTCACACCTTACACGCTTCAGTACCCGGTTGTACTTACAGACAGTCACACCTTACACGCTTCAGTACCCTGGTTGTACTTACAGACAGTCACACCTTACACGCTTCAGTACCCGGTTGTACTTACAGTCACACCTTACACGCTTCAGTACCCGGTTGTACTTACAGACAGTCACACCTTACACGCTTCAGTACCCGGTTGTACTTACAGACAGTCACACCTTACACGCTTCAGTACCCGGTTGTACTTACAGTCACACCTTACACGCTTCAGTACCCGGTTGTACTTACAGACAGTCACACCTTACACGCTTCAGTACCCGGTTGTACTTACAGTCACACCTTACACGCTTCAGTACCCGGTTGTACTTACAGTCAGTCACACCTTACACGCTTCAGTACCCGGTTGTACTTACAGTCACACACCTTACACGCTTCAGTACCCGGGTTGTACTTACAGTCACACCTTACACGCTTCAGTACCCTGGTTGTACTTACAGTCAGTCACACCTTACACGCTTCAGTACCCGGGTTGTACTTACAGACAGTCACACCTTACACGCTTCAGTACCCGGTTGTACTTACAGTCACACCTTACACGCTTCAGTACCCGGGTTGTACTTACAGACAGTCACACCTTACACGCTTCAGTACCCTGGTTGTACTTACAGTCAGTCACACCTTACACGCTTCAGTACCCTGGTTGTACTTACAGACAGTCACACCTTACACGCTTCAGTACCCGGGTTGTACTTACAGTCACACCTTACACGCTTCAGTACCCGGTTGTACTTACAGTCACACCTTACACGCTTCAGTACCCGGGTTGTACTTACAGTCACACCTTACACGCTTCAGTACCCGGGTTGTACTTACAGTCACACCTTACACGCTTCAGTACCCTGGTTGTACTTACAGACAGTCACACCTTACACGCTTCAGTACCCGGGTTGTACTTACAGACAGTCACACCTTACACGCTTCAGTACCCGGTTTGTACTTACAGACAGTCACACCTTACACGCTTCAGTACCCGGGTTGTACTTACAGTCACACCTTACACGCTTCAGTACCCGGTTGTACTTACAGACAGTCACACCTTACACGCTTCAGTACCCTGGTTGTACTTACAGTCACACCTTACACGCTTCAGTACCCGGGTTGTACTTACAGTCACACCTTACACGCTTCAGTACCCGGGTTGTACTTACAGACAGTCACACCTTACACGCTTCAGTACCCGGTTGTACTTACAGACAGTCACACCTTACACGCTTCAGTACCCGGGTTGTACTTACAGACAGTCACACCTTACACGCTTCAGTACCCTGGTTGTACTTACACAGTCACACCTTACACGCTTCAGTACCCGGTTGTACTTACAGTCAGTCACACCTTACACGCTTCAGTACCCGTGTTGTACTTACAGTCACACCTTACACGCTTCAGTACCCGGGTTGTACTTACAGACAGTCACACCTTACACGCTTCAGTACCCTGGTTGTACTTACAGTCACACCTTACACGCTTCAGTACCCGGTTGTACTTACAGACAGTCACACCTTACACGCTTCAGTACCCGGTTGTACTTACAGTCACACCTTACACGCTTCAGTACCCGGGTTGTACTTACAGTCAGTCACACCTTACACGCTTCAGTACCCGGGTTGTACTTACAGTCACACCTTACACGCTTCAGTACCCGGTTGTACTTACAGTCACACCTTACACGCTTCAGTACCCGGGTTGTACTTACAGTCACACCTTACACGCTTCAGTACCCTGGTTGTACTTACAGTCAGTCACACCTTACACGCTTCAGTACCCGGGTACTTACAGACAGTCACACCTTACACGCTTCAGTACCCGGGTTGTACTTACAGTCACACCTTACACGCTTCAGTACCCGGGTTGTACTTACAGTCACACCTTACACGCTTCAGTACCCGGTTGTACTTACAGTCACACCTTACACGCTTCAGTACCCGGGTTGTACTTACAGTCACACCTTACACGCTTCAGTACCCGGGTTGTACTTACAGTCACACCTTACACGCTTCAGTACCCGGTTGTACTTACAGTCACACCTTACACGCTTCAGTACCCGGGTTGTACTTACAGTCACACCTTACACGCTTCAGTACCCGGGTTGTACTTACAGTCACACCTTACACGCTTCAGTACCCGGTTGTACTTACAGTCACACCTTACACGCTTCAGTACCCTGGTTGTACTTACAGTCAGTCACACCTTACACGCTTCAGTACCCTGGTTGTACTTACAGACAGTCACACCTTACACGCTTCAGTACCCTGGTTGTACTTACAGTCACACCTTACACGCTTCAGTACCCGGTTGTACTTACAGACAGTCACACCTTACACGCTTCAGTACCCTGGTTGTACTTACAGTCACACCTTACACGCTTCAGTACCCGGGTTGTACTTACAGACAGTCACACCTTACACGCTTCAGTACCCTGGTTGTACTTACAGACAGTCACACCTTACACGCTTCAGTACCCGGTTGTACTTACAGACAGTCACACCTTACACGCTTCAGTACCCGGGTTGTACTTACAGTCACACCTTACACGCTTCAGTACCCGGTTGTACTTACAGTCAGTCACACCTTACACGCTTCAGTACCCTGGTTGTACTTACAGTCACACCTTACACGCTTCAGTACCCGGTTGTACTTACAGTCACACCTTACACGCTTCAGTACCCGGGTTGTACTTACAGTCACACCTTACACGCTTCAGTACCCTGGTTGTACTTACAGTCAGTCACACCTTACACGCTTCAGTACCCGGGTTGTACTTACAGTCCACCCTTACACGCTTCAGTACCCGGGTTGTACTTACAGTCACACCTTACACGCTTCAGTACCCGGGTTGTACTTACAGACAGTCACACCTTACACGCTTCAGTACCCCGGTTGTACTTACAGTCACACCTTACACGCTTCAGTACCCTGGTTGTACTTACAGTCACACCTTACACGCTTCAGTACCGGGTTGTACTTACAGTCACACCTTACACGCTTCAGTACCCTGGTTGTACTTACAGTCAGTCACACCTTACACGCTTCAGTACCCTGGTTGTACTTACAGTCACACCTTACACGCTTCAGTACCCGGGTTGTACTTACAGTCCACCCTTACACGCTTCAGTACCCGGGTTGTACTTACAGTCACACCTTACACGCTTCAGTACCCTGGTTGTACTTACAGTCAGTCACACCTTACACGCTTCAGTACCCGGTTGTACTTACAGTCAGTCACACCTTACACGCTTCAGTACCCGGTTGTACTTACAGTCACCTTACACGCTTCAGTACCCGGTTGTACTTACAGTCACTCCTTACACGCTTCAGTACCCGGTTGTACTTACAGTCAGTCACACTTTACACGCTTCAGTACCCGGGTTGTACTTACAGTCACACCTTACACGCTTCAGTACCCGGGTTGTACTTACAGTCACACCTTACACGCTTCAGTACCCGGGTTGTACTTACAGTCACACCTTACACGCTTCAGTACCCGGTTGTACTTACAGTCAGTCACCCTTACACGCTTCAGTACCCTGGTTGTACTTACAGACAGTCACACCTTACACGCTTCAGTACCCTGGTTGTACTTACAGTCACACCTTACACGCTTCAGTACCGGGTTGTACTTACAGACAGTCACACCTTACACGCTTCAGTACCCTGGTTGTACTTACAGTCAGTCACACCTTACACGCTTCAGTACCCGGTTGTACTTACAGACAGTCACACCTTACACGCTTCAGTACCCTGGTTGTACTTACAGACAGTCACACCTTACACGCTTCAGTACCCGGGTTGTACTTACAGTCACACCTTACACGCTTCAGTACCCTGGTTGTACTTACAGTCACACCTTACACGCTTCAGTACCGGGTTGTACTTACAGTCACACCTTACACGCTTCAGTACCCGGGTTGTACTTACAGTCACACCTTACACGCTTCAGTACCCGGTTGTACTTACAGACAGTCACACCTTACACGCTTCAGTACCCGGGTTGTACTTACAGTCACACCTTACACGCTTCAGTACCCGGTTGTACTTACAGTCAGTCACACCTTACACGCTTCAGTACCCGGTTGTACTTACAGTCAGTCACACCTTACACGCTTCAGTACCCGGTTGTACTTACAGTCACACCTTACACGCTTCAGTACCCTGGTTGTACTTACAGACAGTCACACCTTACACGCTTCAGTACCCGGGTTGTACTTACAGTCAGTCACACCTTACACGCTTCAGTACCCTGGTTGTACTTACAGTCACCCTTACACGCTTCAGTACCCGGGTTGTACTTACAGTCACACCTTACACGCTTCAGTACCCTGGTTGTACTTACAGTCACACCTTACACGCTTCAGTACCCGGGTTGTACTTACAGTCACACCTTACACGCTTCAGTACCCGGGTTGTACTTACAGTCACACCTTACACGCTTCAGTACCCGGTTGTACTTACAGTCACACCTTACACGCTTCAGTACCCGGGTTGTACTTACAGTCACACCTTACACGCTTCAGTACCCGGGTTGTACTTACAGTCACACCTTAACATACACGCTTCAGTACCCGGGTTGTACTTACAGTCACACCTTACACGCTTCAGTACCCGGGTTGTACTTACAGTCACACTTACACACGCTTCAGTACCCGGTTGTACTTACAGTCACACCTTACACGCTTCAGTACCCGGTTGTACTTACAGTCACACCTTACACGCTTCAGTACCCGGTTGTACTTACAGTCACACACTTACACACGCTTCAGTACCCTGGTTGTACTTACAGTCACCTTACACGCTTCAGTACCCGGTTGTACTTACAGTCACACCTTACACGCTTCAGTACCCGGGTTGTACTTACAGTCACACCTTACACGCTTCAGTACCCGGTTGTACTTACAGTCACACCTTACACGCTTCAGTACCCGGGTTGTACTTACAGTCACACACCTTACACGCTTCAGTACCCGGTTGTACTTACAGACAGTCACACCTTACACGCTTCAGTACCCGGGTTGTACTTACAGACAGTCACACCTTACACGCTTCAGTACCCGGGTTGTACTTACAGACAGTCACACCTTACACGCTTCAGTACCCGGTTGTACTTACAGTCACACCTTACACGCTTCAGTACCCGGGTTGTACTTACAGACAGTCACACCTTACACGCTTCAGTACCCGGTTGTACTTACAGTCAGTCACACCTTACACGCTTCAGTACCCGGGTTGTACTTACAGTCACACCTTACACGCTTCAGTACCCGGGTTGTACTTACAGTCACACCTTACACGCTTCAGTACCCGGGTTGTACTTACAGTCACACCTTACACGCTTCAGTACCCTGGTTGTACTTACAGTCACACCTTACACGCTTCAGTACCCGGGTTGTACTTACAGTCACACCTTACACGCTTCAGTACCCTGGTTGTACTTACAGTCACACCTTACACGCTTCAGTACCCGGGTTGTACTTACAGTCACACCTTACACGCTTCAGTACCCGGGTTGTACTTACAGTCACACCTTACACGCTTCAGTACCCGGGTTGTACTTACAGTCACACCTTACACGCTTCAGTACCCGGGTTGTACTTACAGTCACACCTTACACGCTTCAGTACCCTGGTTGTACTTACAGACAGTCACACCTTACACGCTTCAGTACCCGGGTTGTACTTACAGACAGTCACACCTTACACGCTTCAGTACCCGGGTTGTACTTACAGACAGTCACACCTTACACGCTTCAGTACCCGGGTTGTACTTACAGTCACACCTTACACGCTTCAGTACCCGGGTTGTACTTACAGTCACACCTTACACGCTTCAGTACCCTGGTTGTACTTACACAGTCACACCTTACACGCTTCAGTACCCGGGTTGTACTTACAGACAGTCACACCTTACACGCTTCAGTACCCTGGTTGTACTTACAGACAGTCACACCTTACACGCTTCAGTACCCGGTTGTACTTACAGACAGTCACACCTTACACGCTTCAGTACCCGGGTTGTACTTACAGACAGTCACACCTTACACGCTTCAGTACCCGGGTTGTACTTACAGACAGCACACCTTACACGCTTCAGTACCCGGGTTGTACTTACAGTCACACCTTACACGCTTCAGTACCCGGTTGTACTTACAGACAGTCACACCTTACACGCTTCAGTACCCTGGTTGTACTTACAGACAGTCACCCTTACACGCTTCAGTACCCGGGTTGTACTTACAGACAGTCACACCTTACACGCTTCAGTACCCGGGTTGTACTTACAGTCACACCTTACACGCTTCAGTACCCGGTTGTACTTACAGTCACACCTTACACGCTTCAGTACCCGGGTTGTACTTACAGACAGTCACACCTTACACGCTTCAGTACCCGGTTGTACTTACAGACAGTCACACCTTACACGCTTCAGTACCCGGGTTGTACTTACAGTCACACCTTACACGCTTCAGTACCCGGGTTGTACTTACAGTCACACCTTACACGCTTCAGTACCCGGGTTGTACTTACAGTCAGTCACCCTTACACGCTTCAGTACCCGGTTGTACTTACAGTCACACCTTACACGCTTCAGTACCCGGGTTGTACTTACAGTCACACCTTACACGCTTCAGTACCCGGGTTGTACTTACAGTCACACCTTACACGCTTCAGTACCCTGGTTGTACTTACAGTCACACACCTACACGCTTCAGTACCCGGGTTGTACTTACAGTCAGTCACACCTTACACGCTTCAGTACCCGGTTGTACTTACAGTCACACCTTACACGCTTCAGTACCCTGTTGTACTTACAGTCACTCCTTACACGCTTCAGTACCCTGGTTGTACTTACAGAGTCACACCTTACACGCTTCAGTACCCGGGTTGTACTTACAGTCACACCTTACCACGCTTCAGTACCCGGGTTTGTACTTACAACAGTCACCACCTTACACGCTTCAGTACCCGGTTGTACTTACAGTCACTCCTTACACGCTTCAGTACCCTGGTTGTACTTACAGTCAGTCACACCTTACACGCTTCAGTACCCTGGTTGTACTTACAGACAGTCACACCTTACACGCTTCAGTACCCGGGTTGTACTTACAGTCACACCTTACACGCTTCAGTACCCGGGTTGTACTTACAGACAGTCACACCTTACACGCTTCAGTACCCTGGTTGTACTTACAGTCAGTCACCCTTACACGCTTCAGTACCCGGTTGTACTTACAGACAGTCACACCTTACACGCTTCAGTACCCGGTTGTACTTACAGACAGTCACACCTTACACGCTTCAGTACCCGGTTGTACTTACAGTCACACCTTACACGCTTCAGTACCCTGGTTGTACTTACAGTCACACCTTACACGCTTCAGTACCCGGTTGTACTTACAGTCACACCTTACACGCTTCAGTACCCGGTTGTACTTACAGTCACACCTTACACGCTTCAGTACCCGGGTTGTACTTACAGTCACACCTTACACGCTTCAGTACCCGGGTTGTACTTACAGTCACACCTTACACGCTTCAGTACCCTGGTTGTACTTACAGTCACTCCTTACACGCTTCAGTACCCGGTTTGTACTTACAGTCACACCTTACACGCTTCAGTACCCGGGTGTACTTACAGTCACACCTTACACGCTTCAGTACCCGGGTTGTACTTACAGTCACACCTTACACGCTTCAGTACCCGGGTTGTACTTACAGTCACACCTTACACGCTTCAGTACCCTGGTTGTACTTACAGACAGTCACACCTTACACGCTTCAGTACCCGGTTGTACTTACAGACAGTACACCTTACACGCTTCAGTACCCGGGTTGTACTTACAGTCACACCTTACACGCTTCAGTACCGGGTTGTACTTACAGTCACACCTTACACGCTTCATACCC
>WNGS01000010.1:75400-105105 GCA_020271785.1 Procambarus virginalis
CACCTTACACGCTTCAGTACCCGGTTGTACTTACAGACAGTCACACCTTACCGCTTCAGTACCCGGTTTGTACTTACAGACAGTCACACCTTACACGCTTCAGTACCCTGGTTGTACTTACAGTCACACCTTACACGCTTCAGTACCGGGTTGTACTTACAGACAGTCACACCTTACACGCTTCAGTACCCTGGGTTGTACTTACAGTCACACCTTACACGCTTCAGTACCGGGTTGTACTTACAGTCACACCACACGCTTCAGTACCCGGTTGTACTTACAGACAGTCACACCTTACACGCTTCAGTACCCGGTTGTACTTACAGACAGTCACCCCTTACACGCTTCAGTACCCTGTTTGTACTTACAGACAGTCACACCTTACACGCTTCAGTACCCGGTTGTACTTACAGTCACACCTTACACGCTTCAGTACCCGGGTTGTACTTACAGACAGTCACTCCTTACACGCTTCAGTACCCGGGTTGTACTTACAGTCACACCTTACACGCTTCAGTACCCGGGTTGTACTTACAGTCACACCTTACACGCTTCAGTACCCGGGTTGTACTTACAGTCACACCTTACACGCTTCAGTACCCGGTTGTACTTACAGTCACACCTTACACGCTTCAGTACCCGGGTTGTACTTACACATCACACCTTACACGCTTCAGTACCCGGTTGTACTTACAGACAGTCACACCTTACACGCTTCAGTACCCGGGTTGTACTTACAGACAGTCACACCTTACACGCTTCAGTACCCGGTTTGTACTTACAGTCACACCTTACACGCTTCAGTACCCGGTTGTACTTACAGACAGTCACACCTTACACGCTTCAGTACCCTGGTTGTACTTACAGACACACCTTACACGCTTCAGTACCCGGTTGTACTTACAGTCACACCTTACACGCTTCAGTACCCGGGTTGTACTTACAGACAGTCACACCTTACACGCTTCAGTACCCGGGTTGTACTTACAGACAGTCACACCTTACACGCTTCAGTACCCGGTTGTACTTACAGACATCACACCTTACACGCTTCAGTACCCGGGTTGTACTTAGACAGTCACACCTTACACGCTTCAGTACCCGGGTTGTACTTACAGACAGTCACACCTTACACGCTTCAGTACCCGGTTGTACTTACAGTCACACCTTACACGCTTCAGTACCCGGTTGTACTTACAGACAGTCACACCTTACACGCTTCAGTACCCTGGTTGTACTTACAGACAGTCACTCCTTACACGCTTCAGTACCCGGGTTGTACTTACAGTCACACACCTTACACGCTTCAGTACCCGGGTTGTACTTACAGTCACACCTTACACGCTTCAGTACCGGGTTGTACTTACAGTCACACCCCTTACACGCTTCAGTACCCTGGTTGTACTTACAGTCACACCTTACACGCTTCAGTACCCTTGTACTTACAGTCACACCTTACACGCTTCAGTACCCGGTTGTACTACAGTCACACCTTACACGCTTCAGTACCCTGGTTGTACTTACAGTCAGTCACACTTACACGCTTCAGTACCCTGGTTGTACTTACAGTCAGTCACACCTTACACGCTTCAGTACCCAGGTTGTACTTACAGTCACACCTTACACGCTTCAGTACCCGGGTTGTACTTCACAGTCACACCTTACACGCTTCAGTACCCGGGTTGTACTTACAGTCACACCTTACACGCTTCAGTACCCGGTTGTACTTACAGTCACCCTTACACGCTTCAGTACCCGGTTGTACTTACAGTCACACCTTACACGCTTCAGTACCCGGGTTGTACTTACAGTCACACCTTACACGCTTCAGTACCCGGGTTGTACTTACAGTCACTCCTTACACGCTTCAGTACCCGGTTTGTACTTACAGTCACACCTTACACGCTTCAGTACCCGGTTGTACTTACAGTCACACCTTACACGCTTCAGTACCCTGGTTGTACTTACAGTCAGTCACACCTTACACGCTTCAGTACCCGGGTTGTACTTACAGACAGTACACCTTACACGCTTCAGTACCCTGGTTGTACTTACAGTCAGTCACCCTTACACGCTTCAGTACCCTGGTTGTACTTACAGACAGTCACACCTTACACGCTTCAGTACCCTGGTTGTACTTACAGTCACACCTTACACGCTTCAGTACCCGGGTTGTACTTACAGACAGTCACACCTTACACGCTTCAGTACCGGTTGTACTTACGTCAGTCACACCTTACACGCTTCAGTACCCGGTTGTACTTACACAGTCACACTTACACGCTTCAGTACCCTGGTTGTACTTACAGACAGTCACACCTTACACGCTTCAGTACCCTGGTTGTACTTACAGTCACACCTTACACGCTTCAGTACCCTTGTACTTACAGACAGTCACACCTTACACGCTTCAGTACCCGGTTGTACTTACAGACAGTCACACCTTACACGCTTCAGTACCCGGGTTGTACTTACAGTCACACCTTACACGCTTCAGTACCCGGTTGTACTTACAGACAGTCACACCTTACCCTTCAGTACCCGGGTTGTACTTACAGTCACACCTTACACGCTTCAGTACCCGGTTGTACTTACAGTCACACACCTTACACGCTTCAGTACCCGGTTGTACTTACAGACATCACACCTTACACGCTTCAGTACCCGGGTTGTACTTACAGTCACTCCTTACACGCTTCAGTACCCTGGTTGTACTTACAGACAGTCACACCTTACACGCTTCAGTACCCGGGTTGTACTTACAGACAGTCCACCTTACACGCTTCAGTACCCGGTTGTACTTACAGTCACACCTTACACGCTTCAGTACCCGGTTTGTACTTACAGACAGTCACACCTTACACGCTTCAGTACCCTGGTTGTACTTACAGACAGTCACACCTTACACGCTTCAGTACCCTGGTTGTACTTACAGACAGTCACACCTTACACGCTTCAGTACCCGGGTTGTACTTACAGTCACACCTTACACGCTTCAGTACCCGGTTGTACTTACAGACAGTCACACCTTACACGCTTCAGTACCCGGGTTGTACTTACAGTCACACCTTACACGCTTCAGTACCCTGGTTGTACTTACAGTCACACCTTACACGCTTCAGTACCCGGGTTGTACTTACAGTCACACCTTACACGCTTCAGTACCCGGGTTGTACTTACAGTCACACCTTACACGCTTCAGTACCCTGGTTGTACTTACACAGTCACACCTTACACGCTTCAGTACCCGGTTGTACTTACAGACAGTCACACCTTACACGCTTCAGTACCCGGTTGTACTTACAGACAGTCACACCTTACACGCTTCAGTACCCTGGTTGTACTTACAGTCACACCTTACACGCTTCAGTACCCGGGTTGTACTTACAGACAGTCACACCTTACACGCTTCAGTACCCTGGTTGTACTTACAGTCACACCTTACACGCTTCAGTACCCGGGTTGTACTTACAGTCACCCTTACACGCTTCAGTACCCGGGTTGTACTTACAGACAGTCACCTTACACGCTTCAGTACCCTGGTTGTACTTACAGACAGTCACACCTTACACGCTTCAGTACCCGGTTGTACTTACAGACAGTCACACCTTACACGCTTCAGTACCCGGGTTGTACTTACAGTCACACCTTACACGCTTCAGTACCCGGTTGTACTTACAGACAGTCACACCTTACACGCTTCAGTACCCGGGTTGTACTTACAGACAGTCACACCTTACACGCTTCAGTACCC
This sequence comes from Procambarus virginalis, assembly GCA_020271785.1. Lineage (NCBI taxonomy): Eukaryota > Metazoa > Arthropoda > Malacostraca > Decapoda > Cambaridae > Procambarus > Procambarus virginalis. The sequence goes on from WNGS01000010.1 coordinate 79,155, forward strand.
GGGTTGTACTTACAGACAGTCACACCTTACACGCTTCAGTACCCTGGTTGTACTTACAGTCACACCTTACACGCTTCAGTACCCGTGTTGTACTTACAGACAGTCACACCTTACACGCTTCAGTACCCTGGTTGTACTTACAGTCACACCTTACACGCTTCAGTACCCGGGTTGTACTTACAGTCACACCTTACACGCTTCAGTACCCGGGTTGTACTTACAGACAGTCACACCTTACACGCTTCAGTACCCGGTTGTACTTACAGACAGTCACACCTTACACGCTTCAGTACCCGGGTGGTGTACTACAACAGTCACACCTTACACGCTTCAGTACCCGTTGTACTTACAGTCACACCTTACACGCTTCAGTACCCGGTTTACTTACAGACGTCACACCTTACACGCTTCAGTACCCGGTTGTACTTACAGTCACACCTTACACGCTTCAGTACCGGGTTGTACTTACAGTCACACCTTACACGCTTCAGTACCCGGGTTGTACTTACAGTCACACCTTACACGCTTCAGTACCCGGGTTGTACTTACAGTCACACCTTACACGCTTCAGTACCCTGGTTGTACTTACAGACAGTCACACCTTACACGCTTCAGTACCCTGGTTGTACTTACAGACAGTCCACCTTACACGCTTCAGTACCCGGGTTGTACTTACAGACAGTCACACCTTACACGCTTCAGTACCCTGGTTGTACTTACAGACACACCTTACACGCTTCAGTACCCGGTTGTACTTACAGACAGTCACACCTTACACGCTTCAGTACCCTGGTTGTACTTACAGTCACACCTTACACGCTTCAGTACCCGGTTGTACTTACAGTCACACCTTACACGCTTCAGTACCCGGTTGTACTTACAGACAGTCACACCTTACACGCTTCAGTACCCTGGTTGTACTTACAGACAGTCACTCCTTACACGCTTCAGTACCCGGGTTGTACTTACAGTCAGTCCACCTTACACGCTTCAGTACCCGGTTGTACTTACAGTCACACCTTACACGCTTCAGTACCCGGGTTGTACTTACAGTCACACCTTACACGCTTCAGTACCCGGGTTGTACTTACAGTCAGTCACACCTTACACGCTTCAGTACCCGGGTTGTACTTACAGTCACACCTTACACGCTTCAGTACCGGTTGTACTTACAGTCACACCTTACACGCTTCAGTACCCGGGTTGTACTTACAGTCACACCTTACACGCTTCAGTACCCTGGTTGTACTTACAGTCAGTCACACCTTACACGCTTCAGTACCCGGGTTGTACTTACAGTCAGTCCACCTTACACGCTTCAGTACCCTGGTTGTACTTACAGTCACACCTTACACGCTTCAGTACCCGGGTTGTACTTACAGTCTCACACTTTACACGCTTCAGTACCCGGGTTGTACTTACAGTCACACCTTACACGCTTCAGTACCCGGTTGTACTTACAGTCACACCTTACACGCTTCAGTACCCGGTTTGTACTTACAGTCACACCTTACACGCTTCAGTACCCGGGTTGTACTTACAGTCACACCTTACACGCTTCAGTACCCGGGTTGTACTTACAGTCACACCTTACACGCTTCAGTACCCGGGTTGTACTTACAGTCACACCTACACGCTTCAGTACCCGGGTTGTACTTACAGTCACACCTTACACGCTTCAGTACCCGGGTTGTACTTACAGTCAGTCACACCTTACGCTTCAGTACCCGGTTGTACTTACAGCAGTCACACCTTACACGCTTCAGTACCCGGTTGTACTTACAGTCACACCTTACACGCTTCAGTACCCGGTTGTACTTAGACAGTCACACCTTACACGCTTCAGTACCCTGGTTGTACTTACAGTCAGTCACACCTTACACGCTTCAGTACCCGGGTTGTACTTACAGACAGTCACACCTTACACGCTTCAGTACCCGGTTGTACTTACAGACAGTCACACCTTACACGCTTCAGTACCCGGGTTGTACTTACAGTCACACCTTACACGCTTCAGTACCCGGGTTGTACTTACAGACACACCTTACACGCTTCAGTACCCGGGTTGTACTTACAACAGTCACACCTTACACGCTTCAGTACCCGGGTTGTACTTACAGTCACACCTTACACGCTTCAGTACCCGGTTGTACTTACAGACAGTCCCCTTACACGCTTCAGTACCCGGGTTGTACTTACAGTCACACCTTACACGCTTCAGTACCCGGTTTGTACTTACAGTCAGTCACACCTTACACGCTCAGTACCCGGTTGTACTTACAGTCAGTCACACCTTACACGCTTCAGTACCCGGGTTGTACTTACAGTCACACCTTACACGCTTCAGTACCCTGGTTGTACTTACAGTCACACCTTACACGCTTCAGTACCCTGGTTGTACTTACAGACAGTCACACCTTACACGCTTCAGTACCCGGGTTGTACTTACAGTCACACCTTACACGCTTCAGTACCCGGGTTGTACTTACAGTCACCACCTTACACGCTTCAGTACCCGGTTGTACTTACAGTCAGTCACACCTTACACGCTTCAGTACCCGGTTGTACTTACAGACAGTCACACCTTACACGCTTCAGTACCCGGGTTGTACTTACAGTCACACCTTACACGCTTCAGTACCCTGGTTGTACTTACAGACAGTCACACCTTACACGCTTCAGTACCCGGGTTGTACTTACAGTCACACCTTACACGCTTCAGTACCCGGGTTGTACTTACAGTCACACCTTACACGCTTCAGTACCCGGGTTGTACTTACAGTCACACCTTACACGCTTCAGTACCCGGGTTGTACTTACAGTCACACCTTACACGCTTCAGTACCCGGTTGTACTTACAGACAGTCACACCTTACACGCTTCAGTACCCGGGTTGTACTTACAGACAGTCACACCTTACACGCTTCAGTACCCGGGTTGTACTTACAGACAGTCACCTTACACGCTTCAGTACCCGGGTTGTACTTACAGTCACCCCTTACACGCTTCAGTACCCGGGTTGTACTTACAGACAGTCACACCTTACACGCTTCAGTACCCGGGTTGTACTTACAGTCACACCTTACACGCTTCAGTACCCGGTTGTACTTACAGTCACACCTTACACGCTTCAGTACCCGGTTGTACTTACAGACAGTCACACCTTACACGCTTCAGTACCCTGGTTGTACTTACAGACAGTCACTCCTTACACGCTTCAGTACCCGGTTGTACTTACAGACATCACACCTTACACGCTTCAGTACCCGGGTTGTACTTACAGTCACACCTTACACGCTTCAGTACCCGGGTTGTACTTACAGACANTTGTACTTACAGTCACACCTTACACGCTCAGTACCGGGTTGTACTTACAGTCACACCTTACACGCTTCAGTACCCGGGTTGTACTTACAGTCACACTTACACGCTTCAGTACCCGGGTTGTACTTACAGTCACACCTCACACGTCAGTACCCGGGTTGTACTTACAGTCACACCTTACACGCTTCAGTACCCGGTTGTACTACAGTCACACCTACACGCTTCAGTACCCGGGTTGTACTTACAGTCACCTTACACGCTTCAGTACCCTGGTTGTACTTACAGTCACACCTTACACGCTTCAGTACCGGGTTGTACTTACAGTCACACCTTACACGCTTCAGTACCCGGGTTGTACTTACAGTCACACCTTACACGCTTCAGTACCCGGGTTGTACTTACAGTCACACCTTACACACTTCAGTACCCGGGTTGTACTTACAGTCAGTCACACCTTACACGCTTCAGTACCAGGGTTGTACTTACAGTCACACCTTACACGCTTCAGTACCCGGGTTGTACTTACAGTCACACCTTACACGCTTCAGTACCCGGGTTGTACTTACAGTCACACCCTTACACGCTTCAGTACCCGGGTTGTACTTACAGTCACACCTTACACGCTTCAGTACCCGGGTGTACTTACAGCAGTCACACCTTACACGCTTCAGTACCCGGGTTGTACTTACAGTCACACCTTACACGCTTCAGTACCCGGGTTGTACTTACAGACAGTCACACCTTACACGCTTCAGTACCCGGGTTGTACTTACAGTCACACCTTACACGCTTCAGTACCCGGGTTGTACTTACAGTCACACCTTACACGCTTCAGTACCCGGGTTGTACTTACAGTCACACCTTACACGCTTCAGTACCCGGGTTGTACTTACAGTCACACCTTACACGCTTCAGTACCCGGGTTGTACTTACAGTCACACCTTACACGCTTCAGTACCCGGGTTGTACTTACAGTCACACCTTACACGCTTCAGTACCCGGGTTGTACTTACAGTCACACCTTACACGCTTCAGTACCCGGGTTGTACTTACAGTCACACCTTACACGCTTCAGTACCCGGGTTGTACTTACAGTCACACCTTACACGCTTCAGTACCCGGGTTGTACTTACAGTCACACCTTACACGCTTCAGTACCCGGGTTGTACTTACAGTCACACCTTACACGCTTCAGTACCTGGGTTGTACTTACAGTCACACCTTACACGCTTCAGTACCCGGGTTGTACTTACAGTCAGTCACACCTTACACGCTTCAGTACCCGGGTTGTACTTACAGTCACACCTTACACGCTTCAGTACCCGGGTTGTACTTACAGTCACACCTTACACGCTTCAGTACCCGGGTTGTACTTAGTCACACCTTACATGCTTCAGTACCCGGGTTGTACTTACAGTCAGTCACACCTTACACGCTTCAGTACCCGGGTTGTACTTACAGTCACACCTTACACGCTTCAGTACCCGGGTGTACTTACAGACAGTCACACCTTACACGCTTCAGTACCCGGTTGTACTTACAGTCAGTCACACCTTACACGCTTCAGTACCCGGGTTGTACTTACAGACAGTCACACCTTACACGCTTCAGTACCCGGGTTGTACTTACAGTCACACCTTACACGCTTCAGTACCCGGGTTGTACTTACAGTCAGTCACACCTTACACGCTTCAGTACCCGGGTTGTACTTACAGTCACACCTTACACGCTTCAGTACCCGGGTTGTACTTACAGTCACACCTTACACGCTTCAGTACCCTGGTTGTACTTACAGTCACACCTTACACGCTTCAGTACCCTGGTTGTACTTACAGTCACACCTTACACGCTTCAGTACCCTGGTTGTACTTACAGTCACACCTTACACGCTTCAGTACCCGGTTGTACTTACAGTCAGTCACACCTTACACGCTTCAGTACCCGGGTTGTACTTACAGTCACACCTTACACGCTTCAGTACCCGGTTGTACTTACAGTCACACCTTACACGCTTCAGTACCCGGGTTGTACTTACAGTCAGTCACACCTTACACGCTTCAGTACCCGGGTTGTACTTACAGTCACACCTTACACGCTTCAGTACCCGGGTTGTACTTACAGTCACACCTTACACGCTTCAGTACCCGGGTTGTACTTACAGTCAGTCACACTTACACGCTTCAGTACCCGGGTTGTACTTACAGTCACACCTTACACGCTTCAGTACCCGGGTTGTACTTACAGTCACACCTTACACGCTTCAGTACCCTGGTTGTACTTACAGTCACACCTTACACGCTTCAGTACCCGGGTTGTACTTACAGTCACACCTTACACGCTTCAGTACCCGGGTTGTACTTACAGTCACACCTTACACGCTTCAGTACCCGGGTTGTACTTACAGTCACACCTTACACGCTTCAGTACCCGGGTTGTACTTACAGTCACACCTTACACGCTTCAGTACCCGGGTTGTACTTACAGTCACACCTTACACGCTTCAGTACCCTGGTTGTACTTACAGTCACACCTTACACGCTTCAGTACCCGGGTTGTACTTACAGTCACACCTTACACGCTTCAGTACCCGGGTTGTACTTACAGTCACACCTTACACGCTTCAGTACCCGGGTTGTACTTACAGTCACACCTTACACGCTTCAGTACCCGGGTTGTACTTACAGTCACACCTTACACGCTTCAGTACCCGGGTTGTACTTACAGTCACACCTTACACGCTTCAGTACCCGGGTTGTACTTACAGTCACACCTTACACGCTTCAGTACCCGGGTTGTACTTACAGTCAGTCACCCTTACACGCTTCAGTACCCTGTTGTACTTACAGTCACACCTTACACGCTTCAGTACCCTGGTTGTACTTACAGTCACACCTTACACGCTTCAGTACCCGGTTGTACTTACAGACAGTCACACCTTACACGCTTCAGTACCCTGGTTGTACTTACAGACAGTCACTCCTTACACGCTTCAGTACCCGGGTTGTACTTACAGACAGTCACACCTTACACGCTTCAGTACCCGGGTTGTACTTACAGACAGTCACTCCTTACACGCTTCAGTACCCGGTTGTACTTACAGTCACACCTTACACGCTTCAGTACCCGGGTTGTACTTACAGTCACACCTTACACGCTTCAGTACCCGGGTTGTACTTACAGTCACACCTTACACGCTTCAGTACCCGGGTTGTACTTACAGTCACACCTTACACGCTTCAGTACCCGGGTTGTACTTACAGTCACACCTTACACGCTTCAGTACCCGGGTTGTACTTACAGTCACACCTTACACGCTTCAGTACCCGGGTTGTACTTACAGTCACACCTTACACGCTTCAGTACCCGGTTGTACTTACAGTCACACCTTACACGCTTCAGTACCCGGGTTGTACTTACAGTCAGTCACACCTTACACGCTTCAGTACCCTGGTTGTACTTACAGTCACACCTTACACGCTTCAGTACCCGGGTTGTACTTACAGTCACACCTTACACGCTTCAGTACCCGGGTTGTACTTACAGTCACACCTTACACGCTTCAGTACCCGGGTTGTACTTACAGTCAGTCACACCTTACACGCTTCAGTACCCTGGTTGTACTTACAGTCACACCTTACACGCTTCAGTACCCGGGTTGTACTTACAGTCACACCTTACACGCTTCAGTACCCGGGTTGTACTTACAGTCACACCTTACACGCTTCAGTACCCGGGTTGTACTTACAGTCACACCTTACACGCTTCAGTACCCGGTTGTACTTACAGTCACACCTTACACGCTTCAGTACCCGGGTTGTACTTACAGTCACACCTTACACGCTTCAGTACCCTGGTTGTACTTACAGTCACACCTTACACGCTTCAGTACCCGGGTTGTACTTACAGTCACACCTTACACGCTTCAGTACCCGGGTTGTACTTACAGTCACACCTTACACGCTTCAGTACCCGGGTTGTACTTACAGTCACACCTTACACGCTTCAGTACCCGGGTTGTACTTACAGTCACACCTTACACGCTTCAGTACCCGGGTTGTACTTACAGTCACACCTTACACGCTTCAGTACCCGGGTTGTACTTACAGTCACACCTTACACGCTTCAGTACCCGGGTTGTACTTACAGTCAGTCACACCTTACACGCTTCAGTACCCTGGTTGTACTTACAGTCACACCTTACACGCTTCAGTACCCGGGTTGTACTTACAGTCACACCTTACACGCTTCAGTACCCGGGTGTACTTAGTCACACCTTACACGCTTCAGTACCCGGGTTGTACTTACAGTCAGTCACACCTTACACGCTTCAGTACCCGGGTTGTACTTACAGTCACACCTTACACGCTTCAGTACCCGGGTTGTACTTACAGACAGTCACACCTTACACGCTTCAGTACCCTGGTTGTACTTACAGACAGTCACTCCTTACACGCTTCAGTACCCGGGTTGTACTTACAGACAGTCACTCCTTACACGCTTCAGTACCCTGGTTGTACTTACAGTCACACCTTACACACTTCAGTACCCGGGTTGTACTTACAGTCACACCTTACACGCTTCAGTACCCGGGTTGTACTTACAGTCAGTCACACCTTACACGCTTCAGTACCCGGGTTGTACTTACAGTCACACCTTACACGCTTCAGTACCCGGGTTGTACTTACAGTCAGTCACACCTTACACGCTTCAGTACCCTGGTTGTACTTACAGTCAGTCACACCTTACACGCTTCAGTACCCGGGTTGTACTTACAGTCAGTCACACCTTACACGCTTCAGTACCCTGGTTGTACTTACAGTCACACCTTACACGCTTCAGTACCCGGGTTGTACTTACAGTCAGTCACACCTTACACGCTTCAGTACCCGGGTTGTACTTACAGTCACACCTTACACGCTTCAGTACCCGGGTTGTACTTACAGTCACACCTTACACGCTTCAGTACCCGGGTTGTACTTACAGTCAGTCACACTTACACGCTTCAGTACCCGGGTTGTACTTACAGTCACACCTTACACGCTTCAGTACCCTGGTTGTACTTACAGTCACACCTTACACGCTTCAGTACCCGGGTTGTACTTACAGACAGTCACACCTTACACGCTTCAGTACCCTGGTTGTACTTACAGTCACACCTTACACGCTTCAGTACCCGGGTTGTACTTACAGACAGTCACACCTTACACGCTTCAGTACCCGGGTTGTACTTACAGTCACACCTTACACGCTTCAGTACCCGGGTTGTACTTACAGTCAGTCACACCTTACACGCTTCAGTACCCGGGTTGTACTTACAGTCACCCTTACACGCTTCAGTACCCTGGTTGTACTTACAGTCACACCTTACACGCTTCAGTACCCGGGTTGTACTTACAGTCACACCTTACACGCTTCAGTACCCGGGTTGTACTTACAGTCACACCTTACACGCTTCAGTACCCGGGTTGTACTTACAGTCACACCTTACACGCTTCAGTACCCTGGTTGTACTTACAGTCAGTCACACCTTACACGCTTCAGTACCCGGGTTGTACTTACAGTCAGTCACCTTACACGCTTCAGTACCGGGTTGTACTTACAGTCACACCTTACACGCTTCAGTACCCGGGTTGTACTTACAGTCAGTCACACCTTACACGCTTCAGTACCCTGGTTGTACTTACAGTCACACCTTACACGCTTCAGTACCCGGGTTGTACTTACAGTCACACCTTACACGCTTCAGTACCCGGGTTGTACTTACAGTCAGTCACACTTACACGCTTCAGTACCCGGGTTGTACTTACAGTCACACCTTACACGCTTCAGTACCCGGGTTGTACTTACAGTCACACCTTACACGCTTCAGTACCCTGGTTGTACTTACAGTCACACCTTACACGCTTCAGTACCCGGGTTGTACTTACAGTCACACCTTACACGCTTCAGTACCCGGGTTGTACTTACAGTCACACCTTACACGCTTCAGTACCCGGGTTGTACTTAGTCACTCCTTACACGCTTCAGTACCCGGGTTGTACTTACAGTCACTCCTTTCACGCTTCAGTACCCGGGTTGTACTTACAGTCACACCTTACACGCTTCAGTACCCTGGTTGTACTTACAGTCACTCCTTACACGCTTCAGTACCCGGGTTGTACTTACAGTCACACCTTACACGCTACAGTACCCGGGTTGTACTTACAATCACACCTTACACGCTTCAGTACCCGGGTTGTACTTACAGTCACACCTTACACGCTTCAGTACCCGGGTTGTACTTACAGTCACACCTTACACGCTTCAGTACCCGGGTTGTACTTACAGTACCACCTTACACGCTTCAGTACCCGTGTTGTACTTACAGTTACACCTTACACTCTTCAGTACCCGGGTTGTACTTACAGTCAGTCACACCTTACACGCTTCAGTACCCTGTTTGTACTTACAGTCACACCTTAAACGCTTCAGTACCCTGGTTGTACTTACAGTCACACCTTACATGCTTCAGTAACCGGGTTGTACTTACAGACAGTCACACCTTACACGCGTCAGTACCCTGGTTGTACTTACAGACAGTCACACGTTACACGCTTCAGTACCCGGGTTGTAGTTACAGACAGTCACACCTTACACGCTTCAGTACCCGGGTTGTACTTACAGACAGTCACTCCTTTCACGCTTCAGTACCCGGGTTGTACTTACAGTCACACCTTACACGCTTCAGTACCCGGGTTGTACTTACAGTCACACCTTACACGCTTCAGTACCCGGGTTGTACTTACAGTCACACCTTTCACGCTTCATTACCCGGGTTGTACTTACAGTCACACCTTACACACTACAGTACCCGGGTTGGACTTACAGTCACACCTTACACGCTTCAGTACCCGGGTTGTACTTACAGTCACACCTAACACGCTTCAGTACCCGGGTTGTACTTACAGTAACACCTTACACGCTTCAGTACCCGCGTTGTACTTACAGTCACACCTTACACTCTTCAGTACCCGGGTTGTACTTACAGTCAGTCACACCTTACACGCTTCAGTACCCTGGTTGTACTTACAGTCACACCTTAAACGCTTCAGTACCCGGATTGTACTTACAGTTACACCTTACACGCTTCAGTACCCGGGTTGTACTTACAGTCACACCTTACATGCTTCAGTACCCGGGTTGTACTTACAGCCAGTCACACCTTACACGCTTCAGTACCCTGGTTGTACTTACAGTCACACCTTAACGCTTCAGTACCCGGGTTGTACTTACAGTCACACCTTACACGCTTCAGTACCCGGGTTGTACTTACAGTCACACCTTACACGCTTCAGTACCCGGGTTGTACTTACAGTCACACCTTACACGGTTCAGTACCCTGGTTGTACTTACAGTCACTCCTTACACGCTTCAGTACCCGGGTTGTACTTACAGTCACACCTTACACGCTTCAGTACCCTGGTTGTACTTACAGTCACACCTTACACGCTTCAGTACCCGGGTTGTACTTATAGGCACACCTTACATGCTTCAGTACCCGGGTTGTACTTACAGTAACACCTTACACGCTTCAGTACCCGGGTTGTACTTACAGTCACACCTTACACGCTTCAGTACCCGGGTTGTACTTACAGTCACACCTTACACGCTTCAGTACCCGGGTAGTACTTACAGTAACACCTTACACGCTTCAGTACCTGGGCTGTACTTACAGTCACACCTTACACGCTTCAGTACCCGGGTTGTACTTACAGTCAGTCACACCTTACACGCTTCAGTACCCTGGTTGTACTTAGTCACACCTTAAATGCTTCAGTACCCGGGTTGTACTTACAGTTACACCTTACACGCTTCAGTACCCGGGTTGTACTTAGTCACACCTTAAAAATATGGCTCAGGAGTCGGGTTTGGAATATTTGGGATATTTTCGTAATCGTAATCTTAAACTGCAAATATATGCAAAGAGCCAGAATTTTGCTTCAAAATATGGCTTTGGAGTCGTATTTGGGATATTTGGGATATTTTCAAAACTGCAGGGGGGGGGGGGGAATTGGGCAAAATATGACCCATCGAAATTTTCAGTAATTGGCATATTTTCCGAATAAAGAGGCGCAAATTCGAACTGCAAATATGTGCAGAGAGCAATAATTTGGCTCCAAAATATTGCTCAGGAGTCTGATATGAGATATTTAGGATATTTTGAAAACTATAGGGGGGGTTCGGTCAAAATGGGACCCATCGCTGTTTTCAGTAATTGGCATATTTTCGGTATAAAATTCGTAATTTCAAACTGCAATTATATGCAGAGAGCTAGACTTTGGCTCTAAACTATAGTTCAGGAGTAGGATTTGGAATATTTGGGATATTTTGAAAACTGCACTGGGGTTAGGGCAAAATTTTACCCATCACTGTTTTTAGTAATTTTCATATTTTCGGTATAAAAAGTCGTAATTTTAAATTGCAAATATGTGCAGAGAGCCAGAATTTGGCTCCAAAATATAGCTCAGGAGTCGGATTTGGGATATTTTGGATATTTTGAAAACTGCAGGGGGGTTTGGGCAAAATGTGACCCATCGCTGTTTTCAGTAATTAGCATATTGTCGGATAAAAAAGTCGTAATTTCAAACTGCAAATATGTGCACAGAGCCAGAATTTGGCGTCAAAATATAGGTCAGGAGTCGGATTTGGGATATTTTGGATATTTTGAAAACTGCAGGGGGGTTCGGGCTAAATGTAACCCATCGCTGTTTTCAGTAATTGCCATATTTTCGGTATAAGATTCGAAATTTCAAGTTGCAAATATGTGCAGAAAGCCGGAATTTGGCTCCAAAATATGGCTCAGGAGACAGATTTGGGATATTTGGGATATTTTGAAAACTACAGAGGGAATTGGGCAAAATATGACCTATCGCCGTTTTCAGTGATTGGCATATTTTCCGTTAAAAATCGTAATTTCAAACTGCAAATATGTGCAGAGACCCAGAATTTGGCTGTAAAATATGTCTCAGGAGTTCGTTTTGGGATATTTGAAATTGCAGGAGGGGTTTGGGCAAAATGTGATCCATCGATGTTCTCAGTAAATGCCATATTTTCGGAATAAAAAGTCGTAATTTCAAACAGCAAATATGTGAAGAGATCCAGAATTTGGCTCCAAAATATGGCTCAGGAGTCGGATTTCGGATATTTGAGATGTTTTGAAACTGCAGGGGGGTTGGTCAAAATGTGACCCATTGCCGTTTTCAGTAATTGGCATATCTTCGGTATTAAATAGTAATTTCTAGCTGCAAAATATACAGAGAGCCAGAATTTGGCTGCAAAATATGTCTCAGGATTGTATTTGGGATGTTTGGGATTGTTAAAAACTGCAGGGGGGAGGGGGGAAATATGACTCTTTGCCGTTTTCAGAAATTGGCATATTTACGTTATAAAAAGTCATAATTTCAAACTGTAAATATGTGCAGAGAGCCAGAATTTGGCTCCAAAATATGGTTCAGGAGTAGGATTATGGATATTTTGAGAACTGCAATGGGTTTGAGCAAATGTGACTCACCGACGTTTTCAGTAATTAGCTTATTTTCGGTATAAAAGTTGTAATTTCAAACTGCAAAAATGTGCAGAGAGCCAAAATTTGGATTAGGATTCGGATTTCGGATATTTGAGGTATGTTGAAAACTGCACTGGGCTTTGGCCAAAATGTGACTCATCCCCGTTTTTTGTGATTGTCATATTTTCGGTATAAAAAGTCGTAATTTCACACAGCAAATATGTGCAGAGAGCCAGAATTTGGTTCCAACATATGGCTCAGGAGTCGGATTTGGGATATTTTGAAAACTGCAAGGGGGTTTTGGCAAAATGTGACCCATCGCAGTTTTCATGAATTGGCTTGTTTTCTATATAAAAAGTCAAAATTTCAAACGCAAATATGTGCAGAGAGCCGGAATTTGGTTAAAAAAAATGGCTCAGGAGCCGGATTTGGGATATTTGGGATATTTTGAAAACTGCAGTGGGGTTTTGTGCAAAATGAGACCCATCGCTGTTTTCAGTAATTAGCATATTTTTGGTATAAAAATTCGTAATTTGAAACTAAAATTATATATAGATAGCTAGAATTTGGCTCTAAAATATAGTTCAGAGTCGGATTTGGAATATTTGGGATATTTTGAAAACTGCTGGGGGGTTAGGGCAAATTTGACCAATCGCTAATTTTAGTAATTGGCATGTTTTCGGTAAAAAAAGTCGTAATTTCATACTACAAATATGTGCAGAGAGCCTGAATTTGGCTCCAAAATATGGCTCAACAGATGGATTTGGGATATTTGGGATATTTTGGAAACTGCATGAGGGGGGGGGGGGAATATGACCCATCGCAGTTCTCAGGAATTGGCGTATTTTCGGGATAAAAAGTCGAAATTTCAAACTGCAAATATGTGCATAGAGCCAGAATTTGGCTCAAAAATATGGCTCAGGAATCGGAATTGAGATATTTTGAAAACTACTGGGGGAGTTTGAGAAAAATGTGACCCATCGTTGTTTTAAGTAATTGTCATATTTTCGGAAAAAAAGTCGTAATTTCAGTCTGCAAATATGTGCAGAGAACCAGAATTTGGCACCAAAACAGGTTCAGAAGTAGGATTTGCAATATTTGGGATATTTTGACAACTGCAAGGGGGGGGGGCAAAATATGAGTCATCGCTGTTTTCAGTAATTAGCCTATTTACGGTATAAAAAGTCTGCAAATATGTGCAGAGAGCCAGAATTTGGCTCCAAAGTATGGCTCAGGAGTAGGATTTGGGATATTTTGAAAACTACACTGGTTGAATCGAGGTCGAGGGAGGGGAAGACGCATCGTGCGCGCTCCGTGAAAATCGTGACATTAACCGGGATTTCTTAGGTCTACTGCCATGGATTACTGATTGTAGACATAACAAAGTGCATAGTGACCCGCTGGAAAATTGGAAAATAGTCATTAACAATAGAACTTTGCGTTAACTAGAGAATAAACGGGAGACCACATGTAAGCCAGTGCACGAGGCTTTATGTACATGCGTGTATGAGAAAAAAATAGTGAACGGTGATTCGTGGAACAGTGAAGTGGAACGGGTATCACAACAACATATAAGTTGGAAGTGAAGGAAAATCGTGCATAGAACATTATAAATATAGAATACTAGAAATATAGAATAGTGGCAAGAGGCGGCAACAGTGGTTACAAATCGAGTAACTGGAAACTGGTGACATCTACCTGGGGCAACAAGAAGTCACCTACACCGACTGGGGAGCAGCCTCGCTACCTACGCTAAGTACCTGCTATATACTTTGAACAAAACAACATACATAATATTACAAATATACAGTATACATATAATATTACAAATATACGGTATACATATAATATTACAAATATACGGTATACATATAATATTAAAATATTAAACATATAAATATATACATATAATTTTATAAAGAGTTAAAAGGACTGACATCAACAAGTGATCCATACAGTGAACCACAAATACAATACAATACATCAGACAATGGAGAGGTGTGGCGAGTGTTCGGGAGCACTAGGAAAACGTAATGTAGGCGGAGTTGCGTGGTGACCACCGGCCAGGTCGGACGCTCCTGAGGTCTCTCCGCACTGGCTAGTGTTTACGTTGGGTGATTGCTGGTTTGCCCTGCTGGTGGTGGTCTGCCACTGACAGGGTGACGTTTGCTTAGCCATGGGGACTTCTCGCCCCCCAGTGAAGAGGACATTGTCGGCTGGTCTGGCGTTTACGGTACCAGTGGACCATCCATTGGTTGGTGTCGCCCTGGTGGACGTGCTTCATGTGCAGCTGTCGGACCTGGTGGGCATCCAGCTGCTTCAGGGCAACCGTGCTGTGGTAAAGTTCCGCCTCCAGGCTGCCTTTCAGGCGTTTCTCGAGCGGTGTGAGGGGCGTGTTTACCCTCTCCCTGATACTGCTGGCTCCGTTAAGGTAGTGAATCTTAGTGTCACCTTGACGTCTGTGGCGGTGCATGGTGCCCCCTTCGAATTTCAGGACGACTTTTTGACCTCCTGTTTCGAACGGTTTGGGACAGTGTTAAGTGTTCGTTGGAACAGGGTCGTTGCCGGGCACTGTGTTGGTATGCTTGACGGCTCCCGCACCCTGACAATGTCGCTGAAGTGTAGTGTACCGTCGTCGATGTCCGTGTTGGGATACACGCTCCACTGCCAGTATCGGGGTCAACCGCGCACCTGTTATCGGTGTGGTCACGAGGGTCATCTGGCTGCAGCGTGCGACGTGGGAGCAGCTGGTCGGGTGCATGTTTTTCGTGCGGAGGATTTCCCACCCTTGTTACTTTCGGACGGTTCTGAGGATGGAGTGGGTACTGTGCCTGCGGCGCCTGATTGCCTGTCTGCTGCTCCGCCTGTTGAGGTGAATTCTACGGCCTGCACGACCCGTCTGGTGCCTGCTGTGGCCCCTGGGGATGTTGAGCCGGTGTGTGTGGGTGTTGGGCCGTCGCCTGAGCTGCGTGTTGTGCAGGATGTCCCGGTGGAGGTCCATGTCCCGCCTGTGGATGTGATACCGGCTCCCGGGAATACGGGTTCTGCTGTTTTAGAGGGGGTGCTTCGGCAGGGAGAGGTGCCTGCCGTGCCTGTGTGTGCTGACAACTGTAGTTCTGCTCTTTCCATCCCTTTGCAGAAGCGTGCGCGTCGGTGTTCTGAGGCTGTTTCCCTGGATGATGTGGACAGTGTGGGTGATGTGGCCTCTGTGGACTCTTCGGACAGTGCTGGTGTGACCTGTGTGGATGTGAAGATGGTGGCCGTGCCTGCGGCGGGGCCTGCTGGGCGTGGTGTGGTGCGACCTGTCTCGAAGCGTTCACGGCGGGCTCGGAGTGTGTCTCCCCCTCGTGGTGTGCCTTGGGAGGAGGTGGGGGAGTATGATGATCTGGCGCCCCCCTCCGAGGATGTTGGTGCTGTGCGAGACTCCGAAGTTGCTACCTGTGCCTCTCCTCCTGCGTCTCCTGCTGTTGGATCTCCGCAGTGGGGGGTTGTCCCTGATGATCGGGACCTCGTCGTGATGTTGCGGAAAGATGTGCGCCGGGGGGCCTCGGGTCCTGTGCCCGGTGGTGGGGTCGGTGACGCACCTGCATCCCCTCCTTCCTTGCTCCGGTCTGGGGATTGCCTGGTTCCGTCTGCTGGAGTCGTGCCCTGTGAGGGTCCGGAGTTGGGCCCTAATCGAGATGCCCGGGTGCTTCCGATCCAGTGGTGCTCGTCCACTATCTGGGTGTCGCGGGTGAAGGAGTTTGTGTATCGGGTGCCGGATAGGATGTCTCAGCCGAGGGCGCTGCCTAGTGGCTGGCTGCCCGTTGACGAGCGGGTGATTTGGGAAGCGTACTGCTTGCGCTTTCCGATATACAAGTTTCCGGAGAAGTATTAGTTCCCGTCTTGCACACACTGCTAAGCCGTGCGTGGCTGCCACCGTGACCGCGACACCCCGCCCCCCGGTGCGGGGTGTCTCCCTCTAACGTTCGACTCAGTTTTCGCCGCCTCTCCTCTCTCTACGGCCCATCACATCTACCGCTTTTGACTTTCTTCTTATCCTAACCGTCAACGCATCTCCTTACGTCTGTCCTGGTGCAGTCATCGGGAGGGTTAACCCTTCATGCAAACTGCACCTATTCTCAAGAAGAAGAAGTAATGTAGGCGTAACGTGTTGCATTTGTAACATAAGATTCCACCTGGGATGTACAGAAGTATCTCCAGGATGCACAAAAAGGCAAGGAGTTTTCTGGGTTTGCAAGAACGACAGATTAATGTTAGAGAACATAACTACACTGATGAAAAACGTTCCCGAGTCACAGAGATTACAATTCACAGATAAGCTACTAGTGATATATGCGGACTGGGAAAAGACAATATTGGTTAACGACCAAAACCCAGGAACAGATAGTTTAGAGAACCGCAGCAGTAATGTGGAGGAAGAGGGTATTGTAGTACATAATAACAGCAATATTGCAGTCAGGTAATGTAAACGATGAGAGCAACTGTGAGACAGAGTGCATAAATTAAGGAATTGGGACGAAAAGCGGAGATGGCTCCAATAAAAAGGTAGACAAGACAGACACAGATATAAATACCTTGAAAAACGCAAAACCGGAACACATTTGCAAATTCTACGCTAAAGGAATATGCAAATATGGAAAATTAGGAACAAAATGCCATTTTCTGCATCCTCGAAAATGCAGGAACATGTTGGGGAGGGGTACATGCCGTTTTGGAACAGGGTGTAGATGCTTCCACCCCAAATTATGTCAATCTTCAATTAGGGACAAAAAATGCTACATTCTTCAGTGCCCGGAATTCTATGTGAGAGGAAGCGTTATAGACGGGAAGATCAATATGACACTACTGGCAATTTTTTAGAGGAAGGCAGAAACAGAGTAGAAAATATAAGAGAGAGGAACAGTCAGATGGAACCACTACAGGATTACAGAGGGGAAGGGAGATACCCACAAGACTGGAATACACATTACCAACGAATACACAGGTACTACACCACACAACACCCGCCCCACTACCGAAACTGGACGAATCACTTCGGAAACAACACACCCTGGACGCAAACACAGGGGGCCTCCTTACCGGAGCCTCAGATATTAACACCAAGTAAGGTATCCGGCACTTCCACTACCACGATAACATCATTTATATTTGCCAACATTCAAGGTATAAAAACACGCAAATCCAACAAAGTTCACTTTATAGATGGTCTCCTTCATGAGGCAAATGCAGTGTTTGCAGCCCTAACAGAAACCCACACAAAGGACTACCATGATGGTGAAATATGGATCTCAGAGTACAATCTTTTCAGATGTGATAGGAAACACCGGCTTCAGGGTGGGGTCAGCCTATACATCAAAGACACACTCATCTGTACTGAGCTGCTAAACACCTCAAATGATATGGTAGAAGTGCTGATAATCAAAATAGAGATCCTAAATGTAGTTATTGTCCTTGTATATAAGTCACCGGAGGCAAACCCTCAGCAGTTTAAAGACCAACTACTGAAAGTAGAACACTGCTTGGAAAACCTCATAAATCCAGCTCCGAACATTATTCTGCTTGGGGACTTCAACCTACGGCACCTGGAATGGAAGCACGTGGCTAATACAGTAATATCAGAAAGAATACCAGGAAGTAGCCTTAATGAACAGGCACATGCAAATGACCTGCTACGGATGTGCGACAGGTTTGTCTTAAACCAGCAAATAATAGAACCAACTAGGAAGGAGAACACACTGGACCTCATTTTCACTAATAATGATGAATTGATCAGAACATAATGATTTAATGCTACTGAACTCATAATAAGCTCAGTAGCACTAGAAATATGTACAAACCGCATCCCCCTAAGAAAAAAGAGGAAGAGATGCAGATTGGAACGAGAACGTCGTTCCCTATATAGGCGAAGAAAACGAATCGCGGAACAACTTGAGAGTCGCACCCTATCTCAGGAACGGCGAAGACGGTTAGGTAGCGAAATAGGAAAAATTGAACTCAAGCTACAAGAATCATACAAAACCCAGGAGAGGCAAAGAGAGCAAAAGGCCATCAGTGAAATAGAGAGAAACCCGAAATATTTTTCTCCTATGCAAAGTCAAGATCAAAAACCACATCTAGTATCGGGCCCCTGCGAAAGAAGATGGAACTTTCACCGATGACAACAAAGAAATGAGCGCGCTACTGAGGAGCAGTACGACTCTGTTTTCAGCGAGCCATTAAACGCACTAAAGATCGATAACCCAAATGAATTTTTCATGGATATGATACCAACATCAAATCATATATCAGACGTCACCCTATCCCCACTGGATTTGAAGAAGCCATAAACAGTATGCCTATGCACTCTGCACCAGGTCCGGATTCTTGGAACTCCATATTCATCAAGAACTGTAAAAAACACTATCGCAGGCCCTCCACATTCTGTGGAGACAAAGCCTAGATACTGGCGTTATTCCTGATATACTAAAAACAGCAGAGATAGACCACTTCATAAAGGAGGAAATAAGGCAGAGGCAAAAAATTAGACCGATAGCGTTAACATCGCACATCATTAAAATTTTTGAGAGGGTGCTAAGAAGTAAGCTCACAAAATACATGGAATCACAGCATCTCCATAACCCCGACAACATGGTTTCAGAACAGGGCGCTCTTGCCTGTCGCAGTTGCTGGACCACTATGATATGGCATTAGATGCTATGGAAGAAAAAAAACGCTGATGTAATTTACACAGATTTCGCAAAAGCTTTTGATAAATGTGACCATGGTGTTATTGCACATAAAATGCGCTCAAAAGGAATTACCGGAAAAATAGGCAGATGGATCTACAATTTCCTGACCAACAAACCCAATGTGTAATAGTCAACAAAATAAAATCCAGCCCATCAACCGTTAAGAGCTCAGTCCCCCAGGGTACTGTGCTTGCTCCAGTACTTTTTCTCATCCTCATATCGGACATAGACAAGAACACAACCTATAGCACTGTATCATCCTTTGCAGATGACACCAGGATCTTCATGAGAGTGGGCAACATAGAGGACACGGCAAACCTCCAGTCAGATGTAGATCAGGTCTTTCTATGGGCTACAGAAAATAATGGTGTTTAACGAAGATAAGTTCCAGCTCATGCGCTATGGAAAAAATGAAATATAAAAACGGAAACCACGTACAAAACTCAGGCAAATCATAACATAGCACGAAAAGGCAATGTAAAGGATTTGGGTGTACTCATGTCAGAAGACCTTACCTTTAAAGAACACAATAAGTGGCCGTCACAACTGCACGAAAAATGACAGGTTGGATAACAAGAACTTTTCACACTAGAGATGCTATACCGATGATGATACTTTTCAAAACGCTTGTGCTCTCTAGAGTGGAGTACTGCTGCACAATGACAGCCCCTTTCAAAGCTGGAGAAATTGCTGACCTGGAGAGCGTGCAGAGATCCTTTTACTGCTAGAATCCACTCGGTAAAACATCTAAACTATTGGGACGACTAAAGAGCCTAAATCTGTACTCCCTTGAGCGCAGGCGGGAGAGATACATAATAATTTAACATGGAATATTAGAGGGGCTGGTCCCAAACCTGCACACAGAAAGAACATCACATGAGAAGAAAGACATGGCAGGATGTGCAGAATAACCCCGTTGAAAAAGCAGAGGGAACTGGTACTCTGAGAGAAAAACTCTATCAACATCAGGGGCCCGAGACTGTTCAACACGCTCCCGCTACACATAAGGGGCATAACTGGCAAACCTCTCACAGTGTTCAAGAGAGAACTGGATAAGCACCTCCAAGGTACTGATCAACCGGCTGTGACTCGTACGGAGGCTGCTGCGAGGCCGCGTCCAAAGCCTGGTGATCAGTCCAGCAACCAGGAGGCCTGGTCGATNTTCAGTACCCGGGTTGTACTTACAGTCACACCTTACACGCTTCAGTACCCGGTTGTACTTACAGACAGTCACACCTTACACGCTTCAGTACCCGGGTTGTACTTACAGTCACACCTTACACGCTTCAGTACCGGGTTGTACTTACAGTCACACCTTACACGCTTCAGTACCCGGGTTGTACTTACAGTCACACCTTACACGCTTCAGTACCCGGGTTGTACTTACAGTCACACCTTACACGCTTCAGTACCCTGGTTGTACTTACAGACAGTCACACCTTACACGCTTCAGTACCCGGGTTGTACTTACAGTCACACCTTACACGCTTCAGTACCCGGTTGTACTTACAGACAGTCACACCTTACACGCTTCAGTACCCGGGTTGTACTTACAGTCACACCTTACACGCTTCAGTACCCGGGTTGTACTTACAGACAGTCACACCTTACACGCTTCAGTACCCTGGTTGTACTTACAGACACACCTTACACGCTTCAGTACCCGGGTTGTACTTACAGTCACACCTTACACGCTTCAGTACCCGGGTTGTACTTACAGTCACACCTTACACGCTTCAGTACCCTGGTTGTACTTACAGACAGTCACACCTTACACGCTTCAGTACCCGGGTTGTACTTACAGACAGTCACACCTTACACGCTTCAGTACCCTGGTTGTACTTACAGACAGTCACTCCTTACACGCTTCAGTACCCGGGTTGTACTTACAGACAGCCACACCTTACACGCTTCAGTACCCGGGTTGTACTTACAGTCACACCTTACACGCTTCAGTACCCGGGTTGTACTTACAGACAGTCACACCTTACACGCTTCAGTACCCTGGTTGTACTTACAGACAGTCACTCCTTACACGCTTCAGTACCCGGGTTGTACTTACAGACAGTCACACCTTACACGCTTCAGTACCCGGGTTGTACTTACAGTCACACCTTACACGCTTCAGTACCCGGGTTGTACTTACAGTCAGTCACACCTTACACGCTTCAGTACCCTGGTTGTACTTACAGTCACACCTTACACGCTTCAGTACCCGGTTGTACTTACAGTCACACCTTACATGCTTCAGTACCCGGGTTGTACTTACAGTCACACCTTACACGCTTCAGTACCCTGGTTGTACTTACAGTCAGTCACACCTTACACGCTTCAGTACCCGGGTTGTACTTACAGTCAGTCACACCTTACACGCTTCAGTACCAGGGTTGTACTTACAGTCACACCTTACACGCTTCAGTAACCGGGTTGTACTTACAGTCAGTCACACCTTACACGCTTCAGTACCCGGGTTGTACTTACAGTCACACCTTACACGCTTCAGTACCCGGGTTGTACTTACAGTCACACCTTACACGCTTCAGTACCCGGGTTGTACTTACAGTCACACCTTACACGCTTCAGTACCCGGGTTGTACTTACAGTCACACCTTACACGCTTCAGTACCCGGGTTGTACTTACAGTCACACCTTACACGCTTCAGTACCCGGGTTGTACTTACAGTCACACCTTACACGCTTCAGTACCCGGGTTGTACTTACAGTCACACCTTACACGCTTCAGTACCCTGGTTGTACTTACAGTCAGTCACACCTTACACGCTTCAGTACCCTGGTTGTACTTACAGACAGTCACACCTTACACGCTTCAGTACCCTGGTTGTACTTACAGTCACACCTTACACGCTTCAGTACCCGGGTTGTACTTACAGACAGTCACACCTTACACGCTTCAGTACCCTGGTTGTACTTACAGTCACACCTTACACGCTTCAGTACCCGGGTTGTACTTACAGACAGTCACACCTTACACGCTTCAGTACCCTGGTTGTACTTACAGACAGTCACACCTTACACGCTTCAGTACCCGGGTTGTACTTACAGACAGTCACTCCTTACACGCTTCAGTACCCGGGTTGTACTTACAGTCACACCTTACACGCTTCAGTACCCGGGTTGTACTTACAGTCAGTCACACCTTACACGCTTCAGTACCCTGGTTGTACTTACAGTCACACCTTACACGCTTCAGTACCCGGGTTGTACTTACAGTCACACCTTACACGCTTCAGTACCGGGTTGTACTTACAGTCACACCTTACACGCTTCAGTACCCGGGTTGTACTTACAGTCAGTCACACCTTACACGCTTCAGTACCGGGTTGTACTTACAGTCAGTCACACTTACACGCTTCAGTACCCGGGTTGTACTTACAGTCACACCTTACACGCTTCAGTACCCGGGTTGTACTTACAGTCAGTCACCTTACACGCTTCAGTACCCGGGTTGTACTTACAGTCACACCTTACACGCTTCAGTACCCGGGTTGTACTTACAGTCACACCTTACACGCTTCAGTACCCGGGTTGTACTTACAGTCACTCCTTACACGCTTCAGTACCCGGGTTGTACTTACAGTCACACCTTACACGCTTCAGTACCCGGGTTGTACTTACAGTCACACCTTACACGCTTCAGTACCCGGGTTGTACTTACAGTCACACCTTACACGCTTCAGTACCCGGGTTGTACTTACAGTCACACCTTACACGCTTCAGTACCCTGGTTGTACTTACAGTCAGTCACACCTTACACGCTTCAGTACCCTGGTTGTACTTACAGACAGTCACACCTTACACGCTTCAGTACCCTGGTTGTACTTACAGTCACACCTTACACGCTTCAGTACCCGGGTTGTACTTACAGACAGTCACACCTTACACGCTTCAGTACCTGGTTGTACTTACAGTCAGTCACACCTTACACGCTTCAGTACCCGGTTGTACTTACAGACAGTCACACCTTACACGCTTCAGTACCCGGGTTGTACTTACAGACAGTCACACCTTACACGCTTCAGTACCGGGTTGTACTTACAGTCACACCTTACACGCTTCAGTACCCGGTTGTACTTACAGACAGTCACACTTACACGCTTCAGTACCCGGGTTGTACTTACAGACAGTCACACCTTACACGCTTCAGTACCCTGGTTGTACTTACAGACAGTCACACCTTACACGCTTCAGTACCCGGGTTGTACTTACAGTCACACCTTACACGCTTCAGTACCCGGTTGTACTTACAGACAGTCACACCTTACACGCTTCAGTACCCGGGTTGTACTTACAGTCAGTCACACCTTACACGCTTCAGTACCCGGGTTGTACTTACAGTCAGTCACACCTTACACGCTTCAGTACCCGGTTGTTGTACTTACAGTCACTCCTTACACGCTTCAGTACCCTGGTTGTACTTACAGTCAGTCACACCTTACACGCTTCAGTACCCTGGTTGTACTTACAGACAGTCACACCTTACACGCTTCAGTACCCGGGTTGTACTTACAGTCACACCTTACACGCTTCAGTACCCGGGTTGTACTTACAGACAGTCACACCTTACACGCTTCAGTACCCTGGTTGTACTTACAGTCAGTCACACCTTACACGCTTCAGTACCCGGGTTGTACTTACAGACAGTCACACCTTACACGCTTCAGTACCCTGGTTGTACTTACAGTCACACCTTACACGCTTCAGTACCCGGGTTGTACTTACAGACAGTCACACCTTACACGCTTCAGTACCCGGGTTGTACTTACAGTCACACCTTACACGCTTCAGTACCCGGGTTGTACTTACAGTCACACCTTACACGCTTCAGTACCCGGGTTGTACTTACAGTCACACCTTACACGCTTCAGTACCCGGGTTGTACTTACAGTCACACCTTACACGCTTCAGTACCCTGGTTGTACTTACAGACAGTCACACCTTACACGCTTCAGTACCCGGGTTGTACTTACAGACAGTCACACCTTACACGCTTCAGTACCCGGGTTGTACTTACAGACAGTCACACCTTACACGCTTCAGTACCCGGGTTGTACTTACAGTCACACCTTACACGCTTCAGTACCCGGGTTGTACTTACAGTCACACCTTACACGCTTCAGTACCCGGTTGTACTTACAGTCAGTCACACCTTACACGCTTCAGTACCCGGTTGTACTTACAGACAGTCACACCTTACACGCTTCAGTACCTGGTTGTACTTACAGACAGTCACACCTTACACGCTTCAGTACCCGGGTTGTACTTACAGACAGTCACACCTTACACGCTTCAGTACCCGGGTTGTACTTACAGTCACACCTTACACGCTTCAGTACCCGGGTTGTACTTACAGAGTCACACCTTACACGCTTCAGTACCCTGGTTGTACTTACAGACAGTCACACCTTACACGCTTCAGTACCCGGGTTGTACTTACAGTCACACCTTACACGCTTCAGTACCCGGGTTGTACTTACAGTCAGTCACACCTTACACGCTTCAGTACCCTGGTTGTACTTACAGTCACACCTTACACGCTTCAGTACCCGGGTTGTACTTACAGTCACACCTTACACGCTTCAGTACCCGGGTTGTACTTACAGTCACACCTTACACGCTTCAGTACCCTGGTTGTACTTACAGTCAGTCACACCTTACACGCTTCAGTACCCGGGTTGTACTTACAGTCAGTCACACCTTACACGCTTCAGTACCCGGGTTGTACTTACAGTCACACCTTACACGCTTCAGTACCCGGTTGTACTTACAGTCACACCTTACACGCTTCAGTACCCGGGTTGTACTTACAGTCAGTCACACTTTACACGCTTCAGTACCCGGGTTGTACTTACAGTCAGTCACACCTTACACGCTTCAGTACCCGGGTTGTACTTACAGTCACACCTTACACGCTTCAGTACCCGGTTGTACTTACAGACAGTCACACCTTACACGCTTCAGTACCTGGTTGTACTTACAGTCACACCTTACACGCTTCAGTACCCGGGTTGTACTTACAGTCACACCTTACACGCTTCAGTACCCGGTTGTACTTACACAGTCACACCTTACACGCTTCAGTACCCTGGTTGTACTTACAGACAGTCACCCTTACACGCTTCAGTACCCGGTTGTACTTACAGACAGTCACACCTTACACGCTTCAGTACCCTGGTTGTACTTACAGTCACACCTTACACGCTTCAGTACCCGGGTTGTACTTACAGACAGTCACACCTTACACGCTTCAGTACCCGGGTTGTACTTACAGTCACACCTTACACGCTTCAGTACCCGGGTTGTACTTACAGACAGTCACACCTTACACGCTTCA
>WNGS01000010.1:113762-131930 GCA_020271785.1 Procambarus virginalis
GGGCCCGGTCTAGTTATGTAGAAAAATTTGTTCAATGTCAACCAATATTATTTGACTAGTTGTATATGAAAAGTGCTGAAATTGTCCCAAGTTTCAGTACTGCAGCGTAAATAGAAAAAGATTTTTTTTTTTTTTTTTCAACGTTTTTACACATTTTCAAGTCTACACTTCTTCACACACGTTTCAGATATAATTATTCTGTGACACTTTTCTGACACATTAGCATATAATAAATGATTGTGTGATTTAGGATTTCCAAAACATCTTTAGTTTTCCTAATACAAATGTTCAAAGTTCCACCCAAAAAATTATGCAAAAATGGCATGTTTATTGCTATTATAAAATCAATAAATGAACTTAGAGAAAAGTGAAATCTTGCACATGTAGAGACATGCCTCCACATATACTGTGTAAGTTTCATGTAAATTGAATAAAAAATTATTCAGTTTTGTAAACATTTGTGTCAATTGAAAAAAAAAACAGAAATTAATGAAGTCTAAGGTTCTAAAATCTGTGGCTGAGGTTGACATCAACCAATTTTCTCCAAAATTGGCATCCTTACAGATAGGTATACGTACAGTAAGGTGTGTAAGTTTGATGCAAATCGTCCGAAAAAAAATTTGAAAAAAAAAATTGAAAAAAAAAAAAAAAAAACTTTTTTTTTTTTTTCCTAAATTTTTTTCCAATTAAACTAATTATAATATTTGTTTAATATATGCTATTGTGATAGCAAAGAGTCATAGCTATGATTTCAGTTGACACTTTTGATTCATAATCGATTTTGACCATTTTGGCATAATTTTCACAACTACTTCATTATTTTTTTCTCCCTTCCTTTTATGCTACGATGCTGAAACTTGGACCAGATGAAACACTTTTCATATAGAACTTGTCAAAAAAGTTTGATTGAAATCGAACGAGTTTTCATTTTTGCATTTTTGGAGCCAAACTGGATTGGACTGCCCCCTTACAGTAACACCTTACACGCTTCAGTACCCGGGGTGTACTTACAGTCAGTCACACCTTACACGCTTCAGTACCCGGGTTGTACTTACAGACAGTCACACCTTACACGCTTCAGTACCCGGGTTGTACTTACAGTCACACCTTACACGCTTCAGTACCCTGGTTGTACTTACAGACAGTCACACCTTACACGCTTCAGTACCCGGGTTGTACTTACAGTCACACCTTACACTCTTCAGTACCCGGGTTGTACTTACAGTCAGTCACACCTTACACGCTTCAGTACCCTGGTTGTACTTACAGTCACACCTTAAACGCTTCAGTACCCGGGTTGTACTTACAGTTACACCTTACACGCTTCAGTACCCGGGTTGTACTTACAGTCACACCTTACACGCTTCAGTACCCGGGTTGTACTTACAGTCACACCTTACACGCTTCAGTACCCGGGTTGTACTTACAGTAACACCTTACACGCTTCAGTACCCGGGTTGTACTTACAGTCACACCTTACACTCTTCAGTACCGGGTTGTACTTACAGTCAGTCACACCTTACACGCTTCAGTACCGGGTTGTACTTACAGTCACACCTTACACGCTTCAGTACCCGGGTTATACTTACAGACAGTCACACCTTACGCGCTTCAGTACCCGGGTTGTACTTACAGTCACACCTTACACGATTCAGTACCCGAGTTGTACTTACAGTCAGTCACACCTTACACGCTTCAGTACCCGGGTTAAACTTACAGTAACACCTTACACGCTTCAGTACCCGGGTTCTACTTACAGTAACCCCTTACACGCTTCAGTACCCGGGGTGTACTTACAGTCAGTCACACCTTACACGCTTCAGTACCCGGGTTGTACTTACAGACAGTCACACCTTACACGCTTCAGTACCCGGGTTGTACTTACAGTCACACCTTACACGCTTCAGTACCCTGGTTGTACTTACAGACAGTCACAACTTACACGCTTCAGTACCCGGGTTGTACTTACAGTCACACCTTACACGCTTCAGTACCCTGGTTGTACTTACAGACAGTCACACCTTACACGCTTCAGTACCCTGGTTGTACTTACAGACAGTCACACCTTACACGCTTCATTACCCTGGTTGTACTTACAGTCACACCTTACACGCTTCAGTACCCTGGTTGTACTTACAGTCACTCCTTACACGCTTCAGTACCCGGGTTGTACTTACAGTCACACCTTACACGCTTCAGTACCCTGGTTGTACTTACAGTCACACCTTACACGCTTCAGTACCCTGGGTGTACTTACAGTCACACTTTACACGCTTCAGTACCCTGGTTGTACTTACAGTCAGTCACACGTTACACGCTTCAGTACCCGGGTTGTACTTACAGACAGTCACACCTTACACGCTTCAGTACCCTGGTTGTACTTACAGACAGTCATACATTACACGCTTCAGTACCCGGGCCCGGTCTAGTTATGTAGAAAAATTTGTTCAATGTCAACCAATATTATTTGACTAGTTGTATATGAAAAGTGCTGAAATTGTCCCAAGTTTCAGTACTGCAGCGTAAATAGAAAAAGATTTTTTTTTTTTTTTTTCAACGTTTTTTACACATTTTCAAGTCTACACTTCTTCACACACGTTTCAGATATAATTATTCTGTGACACTTTTCTGACACATTAGCATATAATAAATGATTGTGTGATTTAGGATTTCCAAAACATCTTTAGTTTTCCTAATACAAATGTTCAAAGTTCCACCCAAAAAATTATGCAAAAATGGCATGTTTATTGCTATTATAAAATCAATAAATGAACTTAGAGAAAAGTGAAATCTTGCACATGTAGAGACATGCCCTCCACATATACTGTGTAAGTTTCATGTAAATTGAATAAAAAATTATTCAGTTTTGTAAACATTTGTGTCAATTGAAAAAAAAAACAGAAATTAATGAAGTCTAAGGTTCTAAAATCTGTGGCTGAGGTTGACATCAACCAATTTTCTCCAAAATTGGCATCCTTACAGATAGGTATACGTACAGTAAGGTGTGTAAGTTTGATGCAAATCGTCCGAAAAAAAATTTGAAAAAAAAAAATTGAAAAAAAAAAAAAAAAAAATTTTTTTTTTTTTTTCCTAAAATTTTTTCCAATTAAACTAATTATAATATTTGTTTAATATATGCTATTGTGATAGCAAAGAGTCATAGCTATGATTTCAGTTGACACTTTTGATTCATAATCGATTTTGACCATTTTGGCATAATTTTCACAACTACTTCATTATTTTTTTCTCCCTTCCTATTTATGCTACGATGCTGAAACTTGGACCAGATGAAACACTTTTCATATAGAACTTGTCAAAAAAGTTTGATTGAAATCGAACGAGTTTTCATTTTTGCATTTTTGGAGCCAAACTGGATTGGACTGCCCCCTTACAGTAACCTTACACGCTTTCAGTACCCAGGGGTGTACTTACAGTCAGTCACACCTTACACGCGTCAGTACCCGGGTTGTACTTACAGACAGTCACACCTTACACGCTTCAGTACCCGGGTGGTACTACAGTCACACCTTACACGCTTCAGTACCCTGGTTGTACTTACAGACCAGTCACAACTTACACGCTTCAGTACCNACCCGGGCCGGTCTAGTTATGTAGAAAAATTTGTTCAATGTCAACCAATATTATTTGACTAGTTGTATATGAAAAGTGCTGAAATTGTCCCAAGTTTCAGTACTGCAGCGTAAATAGAAAAAGATTTTTTTTTTTTTTTTTCAACGTTTTTTACACATTTTCAAGTCTACACTTCTTCACACACGTTTCAGATATAATTATTCTGTGACACTTTTCTGACACATTAGCATATAATAAATGATTGTGTGATTTAGGATTTCCAAAACATCTTTAGTTTTCCTAATACAAATGTTCAAAGTTCCACCCAAAAAATTATGCAAAATGGCATGTTTATTGCTATTATAAAATCAATAAATGAACTTAGAGAAAAGTGAAATCTTGCACATGTAGAGACATGCCCTCCACATATACTGTGTAAGTTTCATGTAAATTGAATAAAAAATTATTCAGTTTTGTAAACATTTGTGTCAATTGAAAAAAAAACAGAAATTAATGAAGTCTAAGGTTCTAAAATCTGTGGCTGAGGTTGACATCAACCAATTTTCTCCAAAATTGGCATCCTTACAGATAGGTATACGTACAGTAAGGTGTGTAAGTTTGATGCAAATCGTCCGAAAAAAAATTTGAAAAAAAAAATTGAAAAAAAAAAAAAAAAACTTTTTTTTTTTTTTTCCTAAATTTTTTTCCAATTAAACTAATTATAATATTTGTTTAATATATGCTATTGTGATAGCAAAGAGTCATAGCTATGATTTCAGTTGACACTTTTGATTCATAATCGATTTTGACCATTTTGGCATAATTTTCACAACTACTTCATTATTTTTTTTCTCCCTTCCTTTTTATGCTACGATGCTGAAACTTGGACCAGATGAAACACTTTTCATATAGAACTTGTCAAAAAAGTTTGATTGAAATCGAACGAGTTTTCATTTTTGCATTTTTGGAGCCAAACTGGATTGGACTGCCCCCTTACAGTAACACCTTACACGCTTCAGTACCCGGGGTGTACTTACAGTCAGTCACACCTTACACGCTTCAGTACCCGGGTTGTACTTACAGACAGTCACACCTTACACGCTTCAGTACCCGGGTTGTACTTACAGTCACACCTTACACGCTTCAGTACCCTGGTTGTACTTACAGACAGTCACACCTTACACGCTTCAGTACCCGGGTTGTACTTACAGTCACACCTTACACTCTTCAGTACCCGGGTTGTACTTACAGTCAGTCACACCTTACACGCTTCAGTACCCTGGTTGTACTTACAGTCACACCTTAAACGCTTCAGTACCCGGGTTGTACTTACAGTTACACCTTACACGCTTCAGTACCCGGGTTGTACTTACAGTCACACCTTACACGCTTCAGTACCCGGGTTGTACTTACAGTCACACCTTACACGCTTCAGTACCCGGGTTGTACTTACAGTAACACCTTACACGCTTCAGTACCCGGTTGTACTTACAGTCACACCTTACACTCTTCAGTACCCGGTTGTACTTACAGTCAGTCACACCTTACACGCTTCAGTACCCGGTTGTACTTACAGTCACACCTTACACGCTTCAGTACCCGGGTTATACTTACAGACAGTCACACCTTACGCGCTTCAGTACCCGGGTTGTACTTACAGTCACACCTTACACGATTCAGTACCCGAGTTGTACTTACAGTCAGTCACACCTTACACGCTTCAGTACCCGGGTTAAACTTACAGTAACACCTTACACGCTTCAGTACCCGGGTTCTACTTACAGTAACCCCTTACACGCTTCAGTACCCGGGTGTACTTACAGTCAGTCACACCTTACACGCTTCAGTACCCGGGTTGTACTTACAGACAGTCACACCTTACACGCTTCAGTACCCGGGTTGTACTTACAGTCACACCTTACACGCTTCAGTACCCTGGTTGTACTTACAGACAGTCACAACTTACACGCTTCAGTACCCGGGTTGTACTTACAGTCACACCTTACACGCTTCAGTACCCTGGTTGTACTTACAGACAGTCACACCTTACACGCTTCAGTACCCTGGTTGTACTTACAGACAGTCACACCTTACACGCTTCATTACCCTGGTTGTACTTACAGTCACACCTTACACGCTTCAGTACCCTGGTTGTACTTACAGTCACTCCTTACACGCTTCAGTACCCGGGTTGTACTTACAGTCACACCTTACACGCTTCAGTACCCTGGTTGTACTTACAGTCACACCTTACACGCTTCAGTACCCTGGTGTACTTACAGTCACACTTTACACGCTTCAGTACCCTGGTTGTACTTACAGTCAGTCACACGTTACACGCTTCAGTACCCGGGTTGTACTTACAGACAGTCACACCTTACACGCTTCAGTACCCTGGTTGTACTTACAGACAGTCATACATTACACGCTTCAGTACCCGGGCCCGGTCTAGTTATGTAGAAAAATTTGTTCAATGTCAACCAATATTATTTGACTAGTTGTATATGAAAAGTGCTGAAATTGTCCCAAGTTTCAGTACTGCAGCGTAAATAGAAAAAGATTTTTATTTTTTTTTTTTTTCAACGTTTTTTACACATTTTCAAGTCTACACTTCTTCACACACGTTTCAGATATAATTATTCTGTGACACTTTTCTGACACATTAGCATATAATAAATGATTGTGTGATTTAGGATTTCCAAAACATCTTTAGTTTTCCTAATACAAATGTTCAAAGTTCCACCCAAAAATTATGCAAAAATGGCATGTTTATTGCTATTATAAAATCAATAAATGAACTTAGAGAAAAGTGAAATCTTGCACATGTAGAGACATGCCCTCCACATATACTGTGTAAGTTTCATGTAATTGAATAAAAAATTATTCAGTTTTGTAAACATTTGTGTCAATTGAAAAAAAAAACAGAAATTAATGAAGTCTAAGGTTCTAAAATCTGTGGCTGAGGTTGACATCAACCAATTTTCTCCAAAATTGGCATCCTTACAGATAGGTATACGTACAGTAAGGTGTGTAAGTTTGATGCAAATCGTCCGAAAAAAATTTGAAAAAAAAAAAATTGAAAAAAAAAAAAAAAAAATTTTTTTTTTTTTTTTCCTAAAATTTTTTTCCAATTAAACTAATTATAATATTTGTTTAATATATGCTATTGTGATAGCAAAGAGTCATAGCTATGATTTCAGTTGACACTTTTGATTCATAATCGATTTTGACCATTTTGGCATAATTTTCACAACTACTTCATTATTTTTTTTCTCCCTTCCTATTTATGCTACGATGCTGAAACTTGGACCAGATGAAACACTTTTCATATAGAACTTGTCAAAAAAGTTTGATTGAAATCGAACGAGTTTTCATTTTTGCATTTTTGGAGCCAACTGGATTGGACTGCCCCCTTACAGTAACACCTTACACGCTTNACAGTCACACCTTACACGCTTCAGTACCCGGGTTGTACTTACAGTCACACCTTACACGCTTCAGTACCCGGGTTGTACTTACAGTCACACCTTACACGCTTCAGTACCCTGGTTGTACTTACAGACAGTCCACCTTACACGCTTCAGTACCCGGGTTGTACTTACAGTCATCCCACCTTACACGCTTCAGTACCCTGTTTACTTACAGACATCACCCTTACACGCTTCAGTACCCTGGTTGTACTTACAGTCACACCTTACACGCTTCAGTACCCGGGTTGTACTTACAGTCACACCTTACACGCTTCAGTACCCGGGTTGTACTTACAGTCACACCTTACACGCTTCAGTACCGGGTTGTACTTACAGTCACACCTTACACGCTTCAGTACCCGGTTGTACTTACAGTCACACCTTACACGCTTCAGTACCCGGTTTGTACTTACAGTCAGTCACACCTTACACGCTTCAGTACCCGGTTGTACTTACAGTCAGTCACACCTTACACGCTTCAGTACCCGGTTGTACTTACAGTAACACCTTACACGCTTCAGTACCCGGGTTGTACTTACAGTCACACTTACACGCTTCAGTACCCGGGTTGTACTTACAGTCAGTCACACCTTACACGCTTCAGTACCCGGGTTACTTACAGACTCACCCTTACACGCTTCAGTACCGGGTTGTACTTACAGTCACACCTTACACGCTTCAGTACCCTGGTTGTACTTACAGACAGTCACACCTTACACGCTTCAGTACCCGGTTGTACTTACAGTCACACCTTACACGCTTCAGTACCCTGGTTGTACTTACAGACGTCACACCTTACACGCTTCAGTACCCGGTTGTACTTACAGTCAGTCACACCTTACACGCTTCAGTACCCGGGTTGTACAGACAGTCACACCTTACACGCTTCAGTACCCTGGTTGTACTTACAGTCACACCTTACACGCTTCAGTACCCGGGTTGTACTTACAGTCACACCTTACACGCTTCAGTACCTGGTTGTACTTACAGTCACACCTTACACGCTTCAGTACCCGGTTGTACTTACAGTCACACACTTACACGCTTCAGTACCCGGGTTGTACTTACAGTCACACCTTACCGCTTCAGTACCCGGTTTGTACTTACAGTCACACCTTACACGCTTCAGTACCCTGGTTGTACTTACAGTCACTCCTTACACGCTTCAGTACCCGGGTTGTACTTACAGTCACACCTTACACGCTTCAGTACCCGGTTGTACTTACAGTCACACCTTACATGCTTCAGTACCCGGGTTGTACTTACAGTCACACCTTACACGCTTCAGTACCCGGGTTGTACTTACAGTCACACCTTACACGCTTCAGTACCCTGGTTGTACTTACAGACAGTCACACCTTACACGCTTCAGTACCCGGTGTGTACTTACAGACAGTCACACCTTACACGCTTCAGTACCCTGGTTGTACTTACAGTCACACCTTACACGCTTCAGTACCCGGTTGTACTTACAGTCACACCTTACACGCTTCAGTACCCGGTTGTACTTACAGACAGTCACCTTACACGCTTCAGTACCCTGTTGTACTTACAGACAGTCACACCTTACACGCTTCAGTACCCGGGTTGTACTTACAGACAGTCACACCTTACACGCTTCAGTACCCGGGTTGTACTTACAGACAGTCACACCTTACACGCTTCAGTACCCGGGTTGTACTTACAGACAGTCACACCTTACACGCTTCAGTACCCGGTTGTACTTACAGTCACACCTTACACGCTTCAGTACCCGGTTGTACTTACAGACAGTCACCCTTACACGCTTCAGTACCCGGTTGTACTTACAGTCAGTCACACCTTACACGCTTCAGTACCCGGGTTGTACTTACACAGTCACACCTTACACGCTTCAGTACCCTGGTTGTACTTAGACGTCACACCTTACACGCTTCAGTACCCGGTTGTACTTACAGTCACACACCTTACACGCTTCAGTACCCTGGTTGTACTTACAGACAGTCACACCTTACACGCTTCAGTACCCGGGTTGTACTTACAGTCACACCTTACACGCTTCAGTACCCGGGTTGTACTTACAGTCACACCTTACACGCTTCAGTACCCGGGTTGTACTTACAGTCACACCTTACACGCTTCAGTACCCGGTTGTACTTACAGACAGTCACACCTTACACGCTTCAGTACCCGGGTTGTACTTACAGTCACACCTTACACGCTTCAGTACCCGGGTTGTACTTACAGTCAGTCCACCTTACACGCTTCAGTACCCGGGTTGTACTTACAGTCAGTCACACCTTACACGCTTCAGTACCCGGGTGTTGTACTTACAGTCACACCTTACACGCTTCAGTACCCTGGTTGTACTTACAGTCACACCTTACACGCTTCAGTACCCGGGTTGTACTTACAGTCAGTCACCCTTACACGCTTCAGTACCCGGGTTGTACTACAGACAGTCACACCTTACACGCTTCAGTACCCGGTTTGTACTTACAGTCACACCTTACACGCTTCAGTACCCTGGTTGTACTTACAGACGTCACACTTACACGCTTCAGTACCCGGTTGTACTTACAGTCACACCTTACACGCTTCAGTACCCGTTTACTTACAGACAGTCACACCTTACACGCTTCAGTACCCGGTTGTACTTACAGTCAGTCACCCTTACACGCTTCAGTACCCGGTTGTACTTACAGTCAGTCACACCTTACACGCTTCAGTACCCGGTTGTACTTACAGTCACACCTTACACGCTTCAGTACCCGGTTTGTACTTACAGTCACACCTTACACGCTTCAGTACCCGGGTTGTACTTACAGTCACACCTTACACGCTTCAGTACCCGGGTGTACTTACAGTCACACCTTACACGCTTCAGTACCCGGGTTGTACTTACAGTCAGTCACACTTACACGCTTCAGTACCCTGTTGTACTTACAGACAGTCACACCTTACACGCTTCAGTACCCTGGTTGTACTTACAGTCACACCTTACACGCTTCAGTACCCGGGTTGTACTTACAGTCACACCTTACACGCTTCAGTACCCGGGTTGTACTTACAGTCACACCTTACACGCTTCAGTACCCGGGTTGTACTTACAGACAGTCACACCTTACACGCTTCAGTACCCGGGTTGTACTTACAGTCACACCTTACACGCTTCAGTACCCGGTTGTACTTACAGTCACACACCTTACACGCTTCAGTACCCGGTTGTACTTACAGTCAGTCACACTTACACGCTTCAGTACCCGGTTTGTACTTACAGAACACCTTACACGCTTCAGTACCCGGTTTGTACTTACAGTCACACCTTACACGCTTCAGTACCCGGTTGTACTTACAGTCAGTCACACTTACACGCTTCAGTACCCGGGTTGTACTTACAACAGTCACACCTTACACGCTTCAGTACCCGGTTGTACTTACAGTCACACCTTACACGCTTCAGTACCCTGGTTGTACTTACAGACAGTCACACCTTACACGCTTCAGTACCCGGGTTGTACTTACAGTCACACCTTACACGCTTCAGTACCCGGTTGTACTTACAGACAGTCACACCTTACACGCTTCAGTACCCGGGTTGTACTTACAGTCAGTCACACCTTACACGCTTCAGTACCCGGTTGTACTTACAGACAGTCACACCTTACACGCTTCAGTCCCTGGTGTACTTACAGTCACACCTTACACGCTTCAGTACCCGGGTTGTACTTACAGTCACACCTTACACGCTTCAGTACCCGGGTTGTACTTACAGTCACACCTTACACGCTTCAGTACCCGGGTTTACTTACAGTCACACCTTACACGCTTCAGTACCCGGGTTGTACTTACAGTCACACCTTACACGCTTCAGTACCCGGGTTGTACTTACAGTCACACCTTACACGCTTCAGTACCCGGTTGTACTTACAGTCACACCTTACACGCTTCAGTACCCGGTTGTACTTACAGTCACACCTTACACGCTTCAGTACCCGGGTTGTACTTACAGTCACACCTTACACGCTTCAGTACCCGGTTTGTACTTACAGTCACACCTTACACGCTTCAGTACCCGGTTGTACTTACAGTCACACCTTACACGCTTCAGTACCCTGGTTGTACTTACAGACGTCACACCTTACACGCTTCAGTACCCGGTTGTACTTACAGACAGTCACACTTACACGCTTCAGTACCCGGGTTGTACTTACAGTCACACCTTACACGCTTCAGTACCCGGGTTGTACTTACAGTCACACCTTACACGCTTCAGTACCCGGGTTGTACTTACAGACAGTCACACCTTACACGCTTCAGTACCCGGTGTGTACTTACAGTCACTCCTTACACGCTTCAGTACCCGGGTTGTACTTACAGACAGTCACACCTTACACGCTTCAGTACCCGGTTGTACTTACAGACAGTCACACCTTACACGCTTCAGTACCCGGGTTGTACTTACAGACAGTCACACCTTACACGCTTCAGTACCCGGGTTGTACTTACAGTCACACCTTACACGCTTCAGTACCCGGTTGTACTTACAGACAGTCACACCTTACACGCTTCAGTACCCTGGTTGTACTTACAGTCACACCTTACACGCTTCAGTACCCGGTTTGTACTTACAGACAGTCACACTTACACGCTTCAGTACCCGGGTGTACTTAAGACAGTCACACCTTACACGCTTCAGTACCCGGTTGTACTTACAGTAGTCACACCTTACACGCTTCAGTACCTGGTTGTACTTACAGACAGTCACACCTTACACGCTTCAGTACCTGGTTGTACTTACAGTCACACCTTACACGCTTCAGTACCCGGGTTGTACTTACAGTCACACCTTACACGCTTCAGTACCCGGTTGTACTTACAGTCACACCTTACACGCTTCAGTACCCGGGTTGTACTTACAGACAGTCACACCTTACACGCTTCAGTACCCGGTTTTTACTTACAGTCACACCTTACACGCTTCAGTACCCGGGTTGTACTTACAGTCAGTCACACCTTACACGCTTCAGTACCCGGGTTGTACTTACA
Organism: Procambarus virginalis; assembly: GCA_020271785.1. Classification (NCBI taxonomy): domain Eukaryota; kingdom Metazoa; phylum Arthropoda; class Malacostraca; order Decapoda; family Cambaridae; genus Procambarus; species Procambarus virginalis. Next base: position 125,831 of record WNGS01000010.1, read on the forward strand.
GTCAGTCACACCTACACGCTTCAGTACCCGGGTTGTACTTACAGTCACACCTTACACGCTTCAGTACCCTGGTTGTACTTACAGTCACACCTTACACGCTTCAGTACCCGGTTGTACTTACACACAGTTACACGCTTCAGTACCCCTGGTTGTACTTACAGTCAGTCACACCTTACACGCTTCAGTACCTGGTTGTACTTACAGACAGTCCACCTTACACGCTTCAGTACCCGGGTTGTACTTACAGTCACACCTTACACGCTTCAGTACCCTGGTTGTACTTACAGACAGTCACACCTTACACGCTTCAGTACCCGGGTTGTACTTACAGTCACACCTTACACGCTTCAGTACCCGGGTTGTACTTACAGACAGTCACACCTTACACGCTTCAGTACCCGGTTGTACTTACAGTCAGTCACACCTTACACGCTTCAGTACCCTGGTTGTACTTACAGTCACACCTTACACGCTTCAGTACCCGGTTGTACTTACAGTCATCCTTACACGCTTCAGTACCCGGTTGTACTTACAGTCACTCCTTACACGCTTCAGTACCCGGGTTGTACTTACAGTCACACCTTACACGCTTCAGTACCCGGTTGTACTTACAGTCACACCTTACACGCTTCAGTACCCGGGTTGTACTTACAGTCAGTCACCCCTTACACGCTTCAGTACCCTGGTTGTACTTACAGCAGTCACACCTTACACGCTTCAGTACCCGGTTTGTACTTACATCACACCTTACACGCTTCAGTACCCGGTTGTACTTACAGACAGTCACACCTTACACGCTTCAGTACCGGTTGTACTTACACAGTCACACCTTACACGCTTCAGTACCCGGTTGTACTTACAGTCACACCTTACACGCTTCAGTACCCTGGTTGTACTTACAGACAGTCACACTTACACGCTTCAGTACCCTGGTTGTACTTACAGTCAGTCACACCTTACACGCTTCAGTACCCTGGTTGTACTTACAGACAGTCACACCTTACACGCTTCATACCCTGGTTGTACTTACAGTCACACCTTACACGCTTCAGTACCCGGGTTGTACTTACAGTCACACCTTACACGCTTCAGTACCCGGGTTGTACTTACAGTCACACCTTACACGCTTCAGTACCCGGTTGTACTTACAGACAGTCACACCTTACACGCTTCAGTACCCGGGTTGTACTTACAGTCACACCTTACACGCTTCAGTACCCGGTTGTACTTACAGTCAGTCACACCTTACACGCTTCAGTACCCGGTTGTACTTACAGAGTCACACCTTACACGCTTCAGTACCCGGGTTGTACTTACAGTCACACCTTACACGCTTCAGTACCCGGGTTGTACTTACAGTCACACCTTACACGCTTCAGTACCCGGGTTGTACTTACAGTCAGTCACACCTTACACGCTTCAGTACCCTGGTTGTACTTACAGACAGTCACACCTTACACGCTTCAGTACCCGGGTTGTACTTACAGTCACACCTTACACGCTTCAGTACCCTGGTTGTACTTACAGACAGTCACACCTTACACGCTTCAGTACCGGGTTGTACTTACAGTCACACCTTACACGCTTCAGTACCCGGGTTGTACTTACAGACAGTCACACCTTACACGCTTCAGTACCCGGGTTGTACTTACAGTCAGTCACACCTTACACGCTTCAGTACCCTGGTTGTACTTACAGACACACCTTACACGCTTCAGTACCCTGGTTGTACTTACAGTCACACCTTACACGCTTCAGTACCCGGGTTGTACTTACAGTCACACCTTACACGCTTCAGTACCCGGGTTGTACTTACAGTCACACCTTACACGCTTCAGTACCCGGGTTGTACTTACAGTCACACCTTACACGCTTCAGTACCCGGTTGTACTTACAGTCACACCTTACACGCTTCAGTACCCGGGTTGTACTTACAGTCACACCTTACACGCTTCAGTACCCTGGTTGTACTTACAGTCACACCTTACACGCTTCAGTACCCGGGTTGTACTTACAGTCACACCTTACACGCTTCAGTACCCGGGTTGTACTTACAGTCACACCTTACACGCTTCAGTACCCGGGTTGTACTTACAGTCACACCTTACACGCTTCAGTACCCGGGTTGTACTTACAGTCACACCTTACACGCTTCAGTACCCGGGTTGTACTTACAGTCACACCTTACACGCTTCAGTACCCGGGTTGTACTTACAGTCACACCTTACACGCTTCAGTACCCTGGTTGTACTTACAGACAGTCACACCTTACACGCTTCAGTACCCGGTTGTACTTACAGACAGTCACACCTTACACGCTTCAGTACCCGGGTTGTACTTACAGTCACACCTTACACGCTTCAGTACCCGGGTTGTACTTACAGTCACACCTTACACGCTTCAGTACCCGGTTGTACTTACAGACAGTCACACCTTACACGCTTCAGTACCCGGGTTGTACTTACAGACAGTCACACCTTACACGCTTCAGTACCCGGGTTGTACTTACAGACAGTCACACCTTACACGCTTCAGTACCCTGGTTGTACTTACAGACAGTCACACCTTACACGCTTCAGTACCCGGGTTGTACTTACAGACAGTCACACCTTACACGCTTCAGTACCCGGGTTGTACTTACAGTCACACCTTACACGCTTCAGTACCGGGTTGTACTTACAGTCACACCTTACACGCTTCAGTACCCTGGTTGTACTTACAGTCACACCTTACACGCTTCAGTACCCGGGTTGTACTTACAGTCACACCTTACACGCTTCAGTACCCGGGTTGTACTTACAGTCACACCTTACACGCTTCAGTACCCGGGTTGTACTTACAGTCACACCTTACACGCTTCAGTACCCGGGTTGTACTTACAGTCACACCTTACACGCTTCAGTACCCGGGTTGTACTTACAGTCACACCTTACACGCTTCAGTACCCGGGTTGTACTTACAGTCACACCTTACACGCTTCAGTACCGGGTTGTACTTACAGTCACACCTTACACGCTTCAGTACCCGGGTTGTACTTACAGTCACACCTTACACGCTTCAGTACCCGGGTTGTACTTACAGTCACACCTTACACGCTTCAGTACCCGGGTTGTACTTACAGTCACACCTTACACGCTTCAGTACCCTGGTTGTACTTACAGTCAGTCACACCTTACACGCTTCAGTACCTGGTTGTACTTACAGACAGTCACACCTTACACGCTTCAGTACCCGGGTTGTACTTACAGTCACACCTTACACGCTTCAGTACCCGGGTTGTACTTACAGACAGTCACACCTTACACGCTTCAGTACCCTGGTTGTACTTACAGTCAGTCACACCTTACACGCTTCAGTACCCGGTTGTACTTACAGACAGTCACACCTTACACGCTTCAGTACCCTGGTTGTACTTACAGACAGTCACACCTTACACGCTTCAGTACCCGGGTTGTACTTACAGTCACACCTTACACGCTTCAGTACCCGGGTTGTACTTACAGACAGTCACACCTTACACGCTTCAGTACCCGGGTTGTACTTACAGTCACACCTTACACGCTTCAGTACCCGGGTTGTACTTACAGTCACACCTTACACGCTTCAGTACCCGGGTTGTACTTACAGTCACACCTTACACGCTTCAGTACCCGGGTTGTACTTACAGTCACACCTTACACGCTTCAGTACCCTGGTTGTACTTACAGACAGTCACACCTTACACGCTTCAGTACCCGGGTTGTACTTACAGTCACACCTTACACGCTTCAGTACCCGGTTGTACTTACAGTCAGTCACACCTTACACGCTTCAGTACCCGGTTGTACTTACAGTCACACCTTACACGCTTCAGTACCCGGGTTGTACTTACAGTCACACCTTACACGCTTCAGTACCCTGGTTGTACTTACAGTCACACCTTACACGCTTCAGTACCCGGGTTGTACTTACAGTCACACCTTACACGCTTCAGTACCCGGGTTGTACTTACAGACAGTCACACCTTACACGCTTCAGTACCCGGGTTGTACTTACAGTCACACCTTACACGCTTCAGTACCCGGTTGTACTTACAGACAGTCACACCTTACACGCTTCAGTACCCGGGTTGTACTTACAGTCACACCTTACACGCTTCAGTACCCGGGTTGTACTTACAGACAGTCACACCTTACACGCTTCAGTACCCGGTTGTACTTACAGTCACACACCTTACACGCTTCAGTACCCTGGTTGTACTTACAGACAGTCACACCTTACACGCTTCAGTACCCTGGTTGTACTTACAGTCACACCTTACACGCTTCAGTACCCGGGTTGTACTTACAGTCACACCTTACACGCTTCAGTACCCTGGTTGTACTTACAGTCACACCTTACACGCTTCAGTACCGGGTTGTACTTACAGTCACACCTTACACGCTTCAGTACCCGGGTTGTACTTACAGTCACACCTTACACGCTTCAGTACCCGGGTTGTACTTACAGTCACACCTTACACGCTTCAGTACCCGGGTTGTACTTACAGTCACACCTTACACGCTTCAGTACCCGGGTTGTACTTACAGTCACACCTTACACGCTTCAGTACCGGGTTGTACTTACAGTCACACCTTACACGCTTCAGTACCCGGTTGTACTTACAGTCACACCTTACACGCTTCAGTACCCGGGTTGTACTTACAGTCACACCTTACACGCTTCAGTACCCTGGTTGTACTTACAGTCACACCTTACACGCTTCAGTACCCGGGTTGTACTTACAGTCACACCTTACACGCTTCAGTACCCGGTTGTACTTACAGTCACACCTTACACGCTTCAGTACCCGGGTTGTACTTACAGTCACACCTTACACGCTTCAGTACCCGGGTTGTACTTACAGTCACACCTTACACGCTTCAGTACCCGGGTTGTACTTACAGTCACACCTTACACGCTTCAGTACCCGGGTTGTACTTACAGTCACACCTTACACGCTTCAGTACCCGGTTGTACTTACAGTCACACCTTACACGCTTCAGTACCCGGGTTGTACTTACAGTCACACCTTACACGCTTCAGTACCCTGGTTGTACTTACAGACAGTCACACCTTACACGCTTCAGTACCCTGGTTGTACTTACAGACAGTCACACCTTACACGCTTCAGTACCCTGGTTGTACTTACAGACACACCTTACACGCTTCAGTACCCGGGTTGTACTTACAGTCACACCTTACACGCTTCAGTACCCTGGTTGTACTTACAGTCACACCTTACACGCTTCAGTACCCGGGTTGTACTTACAGTCACACCTTACACGCTTCAGTACCCGGGTTGTACTTACAGTCACACCTTACACGCTTCAGTACCCTGGTTGTACTTACAGACAGTCACACCTTACACGCTTCAGTACCCGGGTTGTACTTACAGACAGTCACACCTTACACGCTTCAGTACCCTGTTGTACTTACAGACAGTCACACCTTACACGCTTCAGTACCCTGGTTGTACTTACAGACACACCTTACACGCTTCAGTACTCGGGTTGTACTTACAGACAGTCACACCTTAAACGTTTCAGTACTCTGGTTGTACTTACAGACACACCTTACACGCTTCAGTACTCGGGTTGTACTACAGTCACACCTTACACGCTTCAGTACCCGGGTTGTACTTACAGACAGTCACACCTTACACGCTTCAGTACCCGGTTGTACTTACAGACAGTCACACCTTACACGCTTCAGTACCCTGGTTGTACTTACAGACAGTCACACCTTACACGCTTCAGTACCCGGGTTGTACTTACAGTCACACCTTACACGCTTCAGTACCGGGTTGTACTTACAGACAGTCACTCCTTACACGCTTCAGTACCCGGTTGTACTTACAGTCACACCTTACACGCTTCAGTACCCGGGTTGTACTTACAGTCACACCTTACACGCTTCAGTACCCGGGTTGTACTTACAGTCACACCTTACACGCTTCAGTACCCGGGTTGTACTTACAGTCACACCTTACACGCTTCAGTACCCTGGTGTGTACTTACAGACAGTCACACCTTACACGCTTCAGTACCCGGGTTGTACTTACAGACAGTCACACCTTACA
>WNGS01000010.1:156350-185165 GCA_020271785.1 Procambarus virginalis
CACCTTACACGCTTCAGTACCCTGGTTGTACTTACAGACAGTCACACCTTACACGCTTCAGTACCCGGTTTGTACTTACAGTCACACCTTACACGCTTCAGTACCCGGGTTGTACTTACAGTCACACCTTACACGCTTCAGTCCCGGGTTGTACTTACAGACAGTCACACCTTACACGCTTCAGTACCCGGGTTGTACTTACAGACAGTCACACCTTACACGCTTCAGTACCCGGGTTGTACTTACAGTCAGTCACACCTTACACGCTTCAGTACCCGGTTGTACTTACAGTCACACCTTACACGCTTCAGTACCCTGGTTGTACTTACAGTCACACCTTACACGCTTCAGTACCCGGTTGTACTTACAGACAGTCACACCTTACACGCTTCAGTACCCGGGTTGTACTTACAGTCACACCTTACACGCTTCAGTACCCGGGTTGTACTTACAGTCACACCTTACACGCTTCAGTACCCGGGTTGTACTTACAGTCACACCTTACACGCTTCAGTACCCGGGTTGTACTTACAGTCACACCTTACACGCTTCAGTACCCGGTTGTACTTACAGTCACACACTTACACGCTTCAGTACCCGGGTTGTACTTACAGTCACACCTTACACGCTTCAGTACCGGGTTGTACTTACAGTCACACTTACACGCTTCAGTACCCGGTTGTACTTACATCAGTCACACCTTACACGCTTCAGTACCCGGGTTGTACTTACAGTCAGTCACACCTTACACGCTTCAGTACCCGGTTGTACTTACAGTCACACCTTACACGCTTCAGTACCCGGGTTGTACTTAGACAGTCACACCTTACACGCTTCAGTACCCTGGTTGTACTTACAGTCACACCTTACACGCTTCAGTACCCGGGTGTACTTAGACAGTCACACCTTACACGCTTCAGTACCCTGGTTGTACTTACAGACAGTCACACCTTACACGCTTCAGTACCCGGGTTGTACTTACAGTCACACCTTACACGCTTCAGTACCCTGGTTGTACTTACAGACACCACCTTACACGCTTCAGTACCCGGTTGTACTTACAGTCACACCTTACACGCTTCAGTACCCGGTTTGTACTTACAGTCACACCTTACACGCTTCAGTACCCGGGTTGTACTTACAGTCACACCTTACACGCTTCAGTACCCGGTTGTACTTACAGTCACACCTTACACGCTTCAGTACCCTGGTTGTACTTACAGACAGTCACACCTTACACGCTTCAGTACCCGGGTTTGTACTTAGACAGTCACACCTTACACGCTTCAGTACCCTGGTTGTACTTACAGTCACACCTTACACGCTTCAGTACCCGGGTTGTACTTAGACAGTCACACCTTACACGCTTCAGTACCCGGGTTGTACTTACAGACAGTCACACCTTACACGCTTCAGTACCCGTGTTGTACTTACAGTCAGCACACCTTACACGCTTCAGTACCCGGTTGTACTTACACAGTCACACCTTACACGCTTCAGTACCCGGTTGTACTTACAGACAGTCACACCTTACACGCTTCAGTACCCGGGTTGTACTTACAGACAGTCACTCCTTACACGCTTCAGTACCCGGGTTGTACTTACAGTCAGTCACACCTTACACGCTTCAGTACCCTGGTTGTACTTACAGACAGTCACACCTTACACGCTTCAGTACCCGGGTTGTACTTACAGTCACACCTTACACGCTTCAGTACCCGGGTTGTACTTACAGTCACACCTTACACGCTTCAGTACCCTGGTTGTACTTACAGTCAGTCACACCTTACACGCTTCAGTACCCGGGTTGTACTTACAGTCACACCTTACACGCTTCAGTACCCGGGTTGTACTTACAGACAGTCACACCTTACACGCTTCAGTACCCGGGTTGTACTTACATTCAGTCACACCTTACACGCTTCAGTACCCGAGTTGTACTTACAGACAGTTACACCTTACACGCTTCAGTACCCTGGTTGTACTTACAGACAGTCACACCTTACACGCTTCAGTACCCGGGTTGTACTTACAGTCACACCTTACACGCTTCAGTACCCGGGTTGTACTTACAGTCACACCTTACACGCTTCAGTACCCGGGTTGTACTTACAGTCACACCTTACACGCTTCAGTACCCTGGTTGTACTTACAGACAGTCACACCTTACACGCTTCAGTACCCGGGTTGTACTTACAGACAGTCACACCTTACACGCTTCAGTACCCGGGTTGTACTTACAGACAGTCACACCTTACACGCTTCAGTACCCTGGTTGTACTTACAGACACACCTTACACGCTTCAGTACTCGGGTTGTACTTACAGACAGTCACACCTTAAACGCTTCAGTACCCTGGTTGTACTTACAGACACACCTTACACGCTTCAGTACTCGGGTTGTACTTACAGTCACACCTTACACGCTTCAGTACCCGGGTTGTACTTACAGTCACACCTTACACGCTTCAGTACCCTGGTTGTACTTACAGACAGTCACACCTTACACGCTTCAGTACCCGGGTTGTACTTACAGTCACACCTTACACGCTTCAGTACCCGGGTTGTACTTACAGACAGTCACACCTTACACGCTTCAGTACCCGGGTTGTACTTACAGTCACACCTTACACGCTTCAGTACCCTGGTTGTACTTACAGTCACACCTTACACGCTTCAGTACCCGGGTTGTACTTACAGTCAGTCACACTTACACGCTTCAGTACCCGGGTTGTACTTACAGTCACACCTTACACGCTTCAGTACCCGGGTTGTACTTACAGTCACACCTTACACGCTTCAGTACCCGGGTTGTACTTACAGTCACACCTTACACGCTTCAGTACCCGGGTTGTACTTACAGTCACACCTTACACGCTTCAGTACCCGGGTTGTACTTACAGTCACACCTTACACGCTTCAGTACCCGGGTTGTACTTACAGTCACACCTTACACGCTTCAGTACCCGGGTTGTACTTACAGTCACACCTTACACGCTTCAGTACCCTGGTTGTACTTACAGTCAGTCACACCTTACACGCTTCAGTACCCTGGTTGTACTTACAGACAGTCACACCTTACACGCTTCAGTACCCTGGTTGTACTTACAGTCACACCTTACACGCTTCAGTACCCGGGTTGTACTTACAGACAGTCACACCTTACACGCTTCAGTACCCGGGTTGTACTTACAGTCAGTCACACCTTACACGCTTCAGTACCCGGGTTGTACTTACAGACAGTCACACCTTACACGCTTCAGTACCCTGGTTGTACTTACAGTCAGTCACACCTTACACGCTTCAGTACCCGGGTTGTACTTACAGTCACACCTTACACGCTTCAGTACCCGGGTTGTACTTACAGTCACACCTTACACGCTTCAGTACCCTGGTTGTACTTACAGACAGTCACACCTTACACGCTTCAGTACCCGGGTTGTACTTACAGTCACACCTTACACGCTTCAGTACCCTGGTTGTACTTACAGACAGTCACACCTTACACGCTTCAGTACCCGGGTTGTACTTACAGTCAGTCACACCTTACACGCTTCAGTACCCTGGTTGTACTTACAGTCACACCTTACACGCTTCAGTACCCGGGTTGTACTTACAGTCACACCTTACACGCTTCAGTACCCGGGTTGTACTTACAGTCACACCTTACACGCTTCAGTACCCGGGTTGTACTTACAGTCACACCTTACACGCTTCAGTACCCTGGTTGTACTTACAGTCACACCTTACACGCTTCAGTACCCGGGTTGTACTTACAGTCACACCTTACACGCTTCAGTACCTGGGTTGTACTTACAGTCACACCTTACACGCTTCAGTACCCGGGTTGTACTTACAGTCACACCTTACACGCTTCAGTACCCGGGTTGTACTTACAGTCACACCTTACACGCTTCAGTACCCTGGTTGTACTTACAGTCACACCTTACACGCTTCAGTACCCGGGTTGTACTTACAGTCACACCTTACACGCTTCAGTACCCTGGTTGTACTTACAGTCACACCTTACACGCTTCAGTACCCGGGTTGTACTTACAGTCACACCTTACACGCTTCAGTACCCTGGTTGTACTTACAGTCACACCTTACACGCTTCAGTACCCGGGTTGTACTTACAGTCACACCTTACACGCTTCAGTACCCGGGTTGTACTTACAGTCACACCTTACACGCTTCAGTACCCGGGTTGTACTTACAGTCACACCTTACACGCTTCAGTACCCGGGTTGTACTTACAGTCACACCTTACACGCTTCAGTACCCGGGTTGTACTTACAGACAGTCACACCTTACACGCTTCAGTACCCGGGTTGTACTTACAGACAGTCACACCTTACACGCTTCAGTACCCGGGTTGTACTTACAGACAGTCACACCTTACACGCTTCAGTACCCTGGTTGTACTTACAGTCACACCTTACACGCTTCAGTACCCGGGTTGTACTTACAGACAGTCACACCTTACACGCTTCAGTACCCTGGTTGTACTTACAGTCAGTCACACCTTACACGCTTCAGTACCCGGGTTGTACTTACAGTCACACCTTACACGCTTCAGTACCCGGGTTGTACTTACAGTCACACCTTACACGCTTCAGTACCCGGGTTGTACTTACAGTCACACCTTACACGCTTCAGTACCTTGGTTGTACTTACAGTCACACCTTACACGCTTCAGTACCCGGGTTGTACTTACAGTCACACCTTACACGCTTCAGTACCCTGGTTGTACTTACAGTCACACCTTACACGCTTCAGTACCCGGGTTGTACTTACAGTCACACCTTACACGCTTCAGTACCCGGGTTGTACTTACAGTCACACCTTACACGCTTCAGTACCCGGGTTGTACTTACAGTCACACCTTACACGCTTCAGTACCCGGGTTGTACTTACAGTCACACCTTACACGCTTCAGTACCCTGGTTGTACTTACAGACAGTCACACCTTACACGCTTCAGTACCCGGGTTGTACTTACAGACAGTCACACCTTACACGCTTCAGTACCCGGGTTGTACTTACAGACAGTCACACCTTACACGCTTCAGTACCCGGGTTGTACTTACAGTCACACCTTACACGCTTCAGTACCCGGGTTGTACTTACAGTCACACCTTACACGCTTCAGTACCCTGGTTGTACTTACAGACAGTCACTCCTTACACGCTTCAGTACCCGGGTTGTACTTACAGAGTCACACCTTACACGCTTCAGTACCCGGGTTGTACTTACAGACAGTCACACCTTACACGCTTCAGTACCCGGTTGTACTTACAGACAGTCACACCTTACACGCTTCAGTACCCGGGTTGTACTTACAGACAGTCACACCTTACACGCTTCAGTACCCGGGTTGTACTTACAGTCAGTCACACCTTACACGCTTCAGTACCCGGGTTGTACTTACAGTCACACCTTACACGCTTCAGTACCCGGGTTGTACTTACAGACAGTCACACCTTACACGCTTCAGTACCCTGGTTGTACTTACAGACAGTCACACCTTACACGCTTCAGTACCCGGGTTGTACTTACAGACAGTCACACCTTACACGCTTCAGTACCCGGGTTGTACTTACAGTCACACCTTACACGCTTCAGTACCCGGGTTGTACTTACAGTCACACCTTACACGCTTCAGTACCCGGGTTGTACTTACAGACAGTCACACCTTACACGCTTCAGTACCCGGGTTGTACTTACAGACAGTCACACCTTACACGCTTCAGTACCCGGTTGTACTTACAGTCACACCTTACACGCTTCAGTACCCGGGTTGTACTTACAGTCACACCTTACACGCTTCAGTACCCGGGTTGTACTTACAGTCAGTCACACCTTACACGCTTCAGTACCCGGGTTGTACTTACAGTCACACCTTACACGCTTCAGTACCCGGGTTGTACTTACAGTCACACCTTACACGCTTCAGTACCCGGGTTGTACTTACAGTCACACCTTACACGCTTCAGTACCCGGGTTGTACTTACAGTCAGTCACACCTTACACGCTTCAGTACCCGAGTTGTACTTACAGTCAGTCACACCTTACACGCTTCAGTACCCGGGTTGTACTTACAGTCACACCTTACACGCTTCAGTACCCGGGTTGTACTTACAGTCACACCTTACACGCTTCAGTACCCGGGTTGTACTTACAGTCAGTCACCTTACACGCTTCAGTACCCGGGTTGTACTTACAGTCACACCTTACACGCTTCAGTACCCGGGTTGTACTTACAGTCACACCTTACACGCTTCAGTACCCGGGTTGTACTTACAGTCACACCTTACACGCTTCAGTACCCGGTTGTACTTACAGTCAGTCACACCTTACACGCTTCAGTACCCGGGTTGTACTTACAGACAGTCACACCTTACACGCTTCAGTACCCGGGTTGTACTTACAGTCACACCTTACACGCTTCAGTACCCGGGTTGTACTTACAGACAGTCACACCTTACACGCTTCAGTACCCTGGTTGTACTTACAGTCAGTCACACCTTACACGCTTCAGTACCCGGTTGTACTTACAGACAGTTACACCTTACACGCTTCAGTACCCTGGTTGTACTTACAGACAGTCACACCTTACACGCTTCAGTACCCGGGTTGTACTTACAGTCACACCTTACACGCTTCAGTACCCGGGTTGTACTTACAGTCACACCTTACACGCTTCAGTACCCGGGTTGTACTTACAGTCACACCTTACACGCTTCAGTACCCGGGTTGTACTTACAGTCACACCTTACACGCTTCAGTACCCTGGTTGTACTTACAGTCACACCTTACACGCTTCAGTACCCGGGTTGTACTTACAGTCACACCTTACACGCTTCAGTACCCGGGTTGTACTTACAGTCACACCTTACACGCTTCAGTACCCGGGTTGTACTTACAGTCACACCTTACACGCTTCAGTACCCGGGTTGTACTTACAGTCACACCTTACACGCTTCAGTACCCGGGTTGTACTTACAGTCACACCTTACACGCTTCAGTACCCGGGTTGTACTTACAGTCACACCTTACACGCTTCAGTACCCTGGTTGTACTTACAGACAGTCACACCTTACACGCTTCAGTACCCGGGTTGTACTTACAGACAGTCACACCTTACACGCTTCAGTACCCGGGTTGTACTTACAGACAGTCACACCTTACACGCTTCAGTACCCGGGTTGTACTTACAGTCACACCTTACACGCTTCAGTACCCGGGTTGTACTTACAGTCACACCTTACACGCTTCAGTACCCTGGTTGTACTTACAGACAGTCACACCTTACACGCTTCAGTACCCGGGTTGTACTTACAGACAGTCACACCTTACACGCTTCAGTACCCTGGTTGTACTTACAGACAGTCACACCTTACACGCTTCAGTACCCGGGTTGTACTTACAGACAGTCACACCTTACACGCTTCAGTACCCGGGTTGTACTTACAGACAGTCACACCTTACACGCTTCAGTACCCGGGTTGTACTTACAGACAGTCACACCTTACACGCTTCAGTACCCGGGTTGTACTTACAGTCACACCTTACACGCTTCAGTACCCGGGTTGTACTTACAGACAGTCACACCTTACACGCTTCAGTACCCTGGTTGTACTTACAGACAGTCACACCTTACACGCTTCAGTACCCGGGTTGTACTTACAGACAGTCACCTTACACGCTTCAGTACCCTGGTTGTACTTACAGTCACACCTTACACGCTTCAGTACCCGGGTTGTACTTACAGTCACACCTTACACGCTTCAGTACCCGGGTTGTACTTACAGACAGTCACACCTTACACGCTTCAGTACCCGGGTTGTACTTACAGACAGTCACACCTTACACGCTTCAGTACCCGGGTTGTACTTACAGTCACACCTTACACGCTTCAGTACCCGGGTTGTACTTACAGTCACACCTTACACGCTTCAGTACCCGGGTTGTACTTACAGTCACACCTTACACGCTTCAGTACCCTGGTTGTACTTACAGTCACACCTTACACGCTTCAGTACCCGGGTTGTACTTACAGTCACACCTTACACGCTTCAGTACCCGGGTTGTACTTACAGTCACACCTTACACGCTTCAGTACCTGGTTGTACTTACAGTCAGTCACACCTTACACGCTTCAGTACCCGGGTTGTACTTACAGTCAGTCACACCTTACACGCTTCAGTACCCGGTTGTACTTACAGTCACACCTTACACGCTTCAGTACCCGGTTGTACTTACAGTCGTCACACTTACACGCTTCAGTACCCGGGTTGTACTTACAGTCACACCTTACACGCTTCAGTACCGGGTTGTACTTACAGTCACACCTTACACGCTTCAGTACCCGGTTGTACTTACAGTCACACCTTACACGCTTCAGTACCCTGGTTGTACTTACAGTCAGTCACACCTTACACGCTTCAGTACCCGGTTGTACTTACAGACAGTCACACCTTACACGCTTCAGTACCCTGGTTGTACTTACAGTCACACCTTACACGCTTCAGTACCCGGGTTGTACTTACAGACAGTCACACCTTACACGCTTCAGTACCCTGGTTGTACTTACAGTCAGTCACCTTACACGCTTCAGTACCCGGTTGTACTTACAGACAGTCACACCTTACACGCTTCAGTACCCGGGTTGTACTTACAGACAGTCACACCTTACACGCTTCAGTACCCGGGTTGTACTTACAGTCACACCTTACACGCTTCAGTACCCTGGTTGTACTTACAGTCACACCTTACACGCTTCAGTACCCGGGTTGTACTTACAGTCACACCTTACACGCTTCAGTACCCGGGTTGTACTTACAGTCACACCTTACACGCTTCAGTACCCGGTTGTACTTACAGTCAGTCACCCTTACACGCTTCAGTACCCGGGTTGTACTTACAGTCACACCTTACACGCTTCAGTACCCGGGTTGTACTTACAGTCAGTCACACTTACACGCTTCAGTACCCGGTTGTACTTACAGTCAGTCCACCTTACACGCTTCAGTACCCTGGTTGTACTTACAGTCACACCTTACACGCTTCAGTACCCGGGTTGTACTTACAGTCACACACTTACACGCTTCAGTACCCGGGTTGTACTTACAGTCACACCTTACACGCTTCAGTACCCGGGTTGTACTTACAGTCACTCCTTACACGCTTCAGTACCCGGGTTGTACTTACAGTCACACCTTACACGCTTCAGTACCTGGTTGTACTTACAGTCAGTCACACCTTACACGCTTCAGTACCCGGTTGTACTTACAGACAGTCACACCTTACACGCTTCAGTACCCGGGTTGTACTTACAGTCACACCTTACACGCTTCAGTACCCGGGTTGTACTTACAGACAGTCACACCTTACACGCTTCAGTACCCGGGTTGTACTTACAGTCAGTCACACCTTACACGCTTCAGTACCTGGTTGTACTTACACAGTCACACCTTACACGCTTCAGTACCCGGTTGTACTTACAGACAGTCACACCTTACACGCTTCAGTACCGGGTTGTACTTACAGTCACACCTTACACGCTTCAGTACCCGGTTGTACTTACAGTCACACCTTACACGCTTCAGTACCCGGTTGTACTTACAGTCACACCTTACACGCTTCAGTACCCGGGTTGTACTTACAGTCACACCTTACACGCTTCAGTACCCGGGTTGTACTTACAGTCACACCTTACACGCTTCAGTACCCGGGTTGTACTTACAGTCACACCTTACACGCTTCAGTACCCGGGTTGTACTTACAGTCACACCTTACACGCTTCAGTACCCGGGTTGTACTTACAGTCACACCTTACACGCTTCAGTACCCGGGTTGTACTTACAGTCACACCTTACACGCTTCAGTACCGGGTTGTACTTACAGTCACACCTTACACGCTTCAGTACCCGGGTTGTACTTACAGTCACACCTTACACGCTTCAGTACCCTGGTTGTACTTACAGACAGTCACACCTTACACGCTTCAGTACCCGGGTTGTACTTACACAGTCACACCTTACACGCTTCAGTACCCGGGTTGTACTTACAGACACCACACTTACACGCTTCAGTACCCGGGTTGTACTTACAGTCACACCTTACACGCTTCAGTACCCGGGTTTACTTACAGTCACACCTTACACGCTTCAGTACCCGGGTTGTACTTACAGACAGTCACACCTTACACGCTTCAGTACCCGGGTTGTACTTACAGACAGTCACCCTTACACGCTTCAGTACCCTGGTTGTACTTACAGACAGTCACTCCTTACACGCTTCAGTACCCGGGTTGTACTTACAGACAGCCACACCTTACACGCTTCAGTACCCGGGTTGTACTTACAGACAGTCCTTACACGCTTCAGTACCCGGTTGTACTTACAGACAGTCACACCTTACACGCTTCAGTACCCGGGTTGTACTTACAGTCACACCTTACACGCTTCAGTACCCGGGTTGTACTTACAGACATCACACCTTACACGCTTCAGTACCCTGGTTGTACTTACAGACAGTCACACCTTACACGCTTCAGTACCCGGGTTGTACTTACAGACAGTCACACCTTACACGCTTCAGTACCCTGGTTGTACTTACAGTCACACCTTACACGCTTCAGTACCCGGGTTGTACTTACAGTCACACCTTACACGCTTCAGTACCGGGTTGTACTTACACAGTCACACCTTACACGCTTCAGTACCCGGGTTGTACTTACAGACAGTCACACCTTACACGCTTCAGTACCCGGTTGTACTTACAGTCACACCTTACACGCTTCAGTACCCGGGTTGTACTTACAGTCACACCTTACACGCTTCAGTACCCGGTTGTACTTACAGTCAGTCACACCTTACACGCTTCAGTACCCTGGTTGTACTTACAGTCACACCTTACACGCTTCAGTACCGGGTTGTACTTACAGTCACACCTTACACGCTTCAGTACCCGGGTTGTACTTACAGTCACCCTTACACGCTTCAGTACCCTGGTTGTACTTACAGTCAGTCACCCTTACACGCTTCAGTACCCTGGTTGTACTTACAGTCAGTCACACCTTACACGCTTCAGTACCCGGTTTGTACTTACAGTCACACCTTACACGCTTCAGTACCCTGGTTGTACTTACAGTCAGTCCTTACACGCTTCAGTACCGGGTTGTACTTACAGTCAGTCACACTTACACGCTTCAGTACCCGGGTTGTACTTACAGTCACACCTTACACGCTTCAGTACCCGGGTTGTACTTACAGTCACACCTTACACGCTTCAGTACCCTGGTTGTACTTACAGTCACACCTTACACGCTTCAGTACCCGGTTGTACTTACAGTCACACCTTACACGCTTCAGTACCCGGTTGTACTTACAGTCACACCTTACACGCTTCAGTACCCGGGTTGTACTTACAGTCACACCTTACACGCTTCAGTACCCGGGTTGTACTTACAGTCCACCTTACACGCTTCAGTACCCGGGTTGTACTTACAGTCAGTCACACCTTACACGCTTCAGTACCCGGGTTGTACTTACAGTCACACCTTACACGCTTCAGTACCCGGTTGTACTTACAGTCAGTCACCCTTACACGCTTCAGTACCCGGTTGTACTTACAGTCAGTCCACCTTACACGCTTCAGTACCCGGGTTGTACTTACAGTCACACCTTACACGCTTCAGTACCCGGGTTGTACTTACAGTCAGTCACTTTACACGCTTCAGTACCCGGTTGTACTTACAGTCACACCTTACACGCTTCAGTACCCGGGTTGTACTTACAGTCACACCTTACACGCTTCAGTACCCGGGTTGTACTTACAGTCACACCTTACACGCTTCAGTACCCGGGTTGTACTTACAGTCACACCTTACACGCTTCAGTACCCTGGTTGTACTTACAGACAGTCACACCTTACACGCTTCAGTAACCTGGTTGTACTTACAGTCACACCTTACACGCTTCAGTACCCGGGTTGTACTTACAGACAGTAACACCTTACACGCTTCAGTACCCTGGTTGTACTTACAGTCAGTCACACCTTACACGCTTCAGTACCCGGGTTGTACTTACAGTCACTCCTTACACGCTTCAGTACCCTGGTTGTACTTACAGACAGTCACACCTTACACGCTTCAGTACCCGGGTTGTACTTACAGTCACACCTTACACGCTTCAGTACCCGGTTGTACTTACAGTCACACCTTACACGCTTCAGTACCCGGGTTGTACTTACAGTCACACCTTACACGCTTCAGTACCCGGGTTGTACTTACAGTCACACCTTACACGCTTCAGTACCCGGGTTGTACTTACAGTCACACCTTACACGCTTCAGTACCCGGGTTGTACTTACAGTCACACCTTACACGCTTCAGTACCCTGGTTGTACTTACAGTCACACCTTACACGCTTCAGTACCCGGGTTGTACTTACAGTCACACCTTACACGCTTCAGTACCGGGTTGTACTTACAGTCACACCTTACACGCTTCAGTACCCGGTTGTACTTACAGTCACACCTTACACGCTTCAGTACCCGGGTTGTACTTACAGTCACACCTTACACGCTTCAGTACCCGGGTTGTACTTACAGTCACACCTTACACGCTTCAGTACCCGGTTGTACTTACAGTCACACCTTACACGCTTCAGTACCCGGGTTGTACTTACAGACAGTCACACCTTACACGCTTCAGTACCCGGGTTGTACTTACAGTCACACCTTACACGCTTCAGTACCCGGTTGTACTTACAGTCACACCTTACACGCTTCAGTACCCGGTTGTACTTACAGACAGTCACACCTTACACGCTTCAGTACCCGGGTTGTACTTACAGACGTCACACCTTACACGCTTCAGTACCCGGGTTGTACTTACAGACATCACACCTTACACGCTTCAGTACCCGGGTTGTACTTACAGTCACACCTTACACGCTTCAGTACCCGGTTGTACTTACAGACAGTCACCCTTACACGCTTCAGTACCCTGGTTGTACTTACAGACAGTCACTCCTTACACGCTTCAGTACCCGGTTGTACTTACAGACAGTCACTCCTTACGCTTCAGTACCCTGGTTGTACTTACAGTCACACCTTACACGCTTCAGTACCCGGTTGTACTTACAGTCACACCTTACACGCTTCAGTACCCGGTTGTACTTACAGACGTCACACCTTACACGCTTCAGTACCCGGTTGTACTTACAGACAGTCACACCTTACACGCTTCAGTACCCTGGTTGTACTACAGTCACACCTTACACGCTTCAGTACCCGGTTGTACTTACAGTCACACCTTACACGCTTCAGTACCGGGTTGTACTTACAGTCAGTCACCTTACACGCTTCAGTACCCTGGTTGTACTTACAGTCACACCTTACACGCTTCAGTACCCGGGTTGTACTTACAGTCACACCTTACACGCTTCAGTACCCGGTTTGTACTTACAGTCACACCTTACACGCTTCAGTACCCGGGTTGTACTTACAGTCAGTCACACCTTACACGCTTCAGTACCCGGGTTGTACTTACAGTCAGTCACACCTTACACGCTTCAGTACCCGGGTTGTACTTACAGTCACACCTTACACGCTTCAGTACCCTGGTTGTACTTACAGTCACTCCTTACACGCTTCAGTACCCGGGTTGTACTTACAGTCAGTCACACTTTACACGCTTCAGTACCCGGGTTGTACTTACAGTCACACCTTACACGCTTCAGTACCGGGTTGTACTTACAGTCACTCCTTACACGCTTCAGTACCCGGGTTGTACTTACAGTCACACCTTACACGCTTCAGTACCCGGGTTGTACTTACAGTCACTCCTTACACGCTTCAGTACCCGGGTTGTACTTACAGTCACACCTTACACGCTTCAGTACCCTGTGTACTACAGTCAGTCACACCTTACACGCTTCAGTACCCTGTTGTACTTACAGACAGTCACACCTTACACGCTTCAGTACCCTGGTTGTACTTACAGTCACACCTTACACGCTTCAGTACCCTGGTTGTACTTACAGACAGCACACCTTACACGCTTCAGTACCCGGTTGTACTTACAGCAGTCACACCTTACACGCTTCAGTACCCTGGTTGTACTTACAGTCACACCTTACACGCTTCAGTACCCGGGTTGTACTTACAGTCACACCTTACACGCTTCAGTACCCGGTTTGTACTTACAGTCACACCTTACACGCTTCAGTACCCGGGTTGTACTTACAGTCAGTCACACCTTAAGACACGCTTCAGTACCCGGGTTGTACTTACAGTCACACCTTACACGCTTCAGTACCCGGTTGTACTTACAGTCCACCTTACACGCTTCAGTACCCGGGTTTGTACTTACAGACGTCACACCTTACACGCTTCAGTACCCGGGTTGTACTTACAGTCACACCTTACACGCTTCAGTACCCGGGTTGTACTTACAGTCAGTCACACCTTACACGCTTCAGTACCCGGGTTGTACTTACAGTCAGTCCACCTTACACGCTTCAGTACCCGGGTTGTACTTACAGTCACACCTTACACGCTTCAGTACCTGGTTGTACTTACAGTCACACCTTACACGCTTCAGTACCCGGGTTGTACTTACAGACAGTCACACCTTACACGCTTCAGTACCCGGTTGTACTTACAGTCACACCTTACACGCTTCAGTACCCGGGTTGTACTTACAGTCACACCTTACACGCTTCAGTACCCTGGTTGTACTTACAGACAGTCACACCTTACACGCTTCAGTACCCGGGTTGTACTTACAGTCACACCTTACACGCTTCAGTACCCGGGTTGTACTTACAGACAGTCACACCTTACACGCTTCAGTACCCGGTGTTTTACTTACAGTCACACCTTACACGCTTCAGTACCCGGTTGTACTTACAGTCACACTTACACGCTTCAGTACCCGGTTGTACTTACAGTCACACTTACACGCTTCAGTACCCGGGTTGTACTTACAGTCACACCTTACACGCTTCAGTACCCGGGTTGTACTTACAGTCACCCTTACACGCTTCAGTACCCGGTTGTACTTACAGTCACACCTTACACGCTTCAGTACCCTGGTTGTACTTACAGTCACACCTTACACCTTCAGTACCCGGGTTGTACTTACAGTCACACCTTACACGCTTCAGTACCCGGTTTGTACTTACAGTCACTCTTACACGCTTCAGTACCCTGGTTGTACTTACAGTCACACCTTACACGCTTCAGTACCCGGTTTGTACTTACAGTCACACCTTACACGCTTCAGTACCCTGGTTGTACTTACAGTCACTCCTTACACGCTTCAGTACCCTGGTTGTACTTACAGTCACACCCTTACACGCTTCAGTACCCTGTTGTACTTACAGTCACACCTTACACGCTTCAGTACCCGGTTGTACTTACAGTCACACCTTACACGCTTCAGTACCCGGGTTGTACTTACAGTCACCCTTACACGCTTCAGTACCCGGGTTGTACTTACAGTCACCCTTACACGCTTCAGTACCCGTTGTACTTACAGTCACACCTTACACGCTTNGGTTTGTACTTACAGACAGTCACACCTTACACGCTTCAGTACCCGGGTTGTACTTACAGTCACACCTTACACGCTTCAGTACCCTGGTGTACTTACAGACAGTCACCTTACACGCTTCAGTACCCGGGTTGTACTTACAGTCAGTCACACCTTACACGCTTCAGTACCCTGGTTGTACTTACAGACAGTCACACCTTACACGCTTCAGTACCCTGGTTGTACTTACAGTCACACCTTACACGCTTCAGTACCCGGGTTGTACTTACAGTCACACCTTACACGCTTCAGTACCCTTGTACTTACAGTCACACCTTACACGCTTCAGTACCCGGGTTGTACTTACAGTCACACCTTACACGCTTCAGTACCCGGGTTGTACTTACAGTCACACCTTACACGCTTCAGTACCCGGGTTGTACTTACAGTCACACCTTACACGCTTCAGTACCCGGGTTGTACTTACAGTCACACCTTACACGCTTCAGTACCCGGGTTGTACTTACAGTCACACCTTACACGCTTCAGTACCCGGGTTGTACTTACAGTCACACCTTACACGCTTCAGTACCCGGGTTGTACTTACAGTCACACCTTACACGCTTCAGTACCCGGGTTGTACTTACAGTCACACCTTACACGCTTCAGTACCCGGTTGTACTTACAGTCACACCTTACACGCTTCAGTACCCTGGTTGTACTTACAGACAGTCACACCTTACACGCTTCAGTACCCTGGTTGTACTTACAGTCACACCTTACACGCTTCAGTACCCGGGTTGTACTTACAGACAGTCACACCTTACACGCTTCAGTACCCGGGTTGTACTTACAGTCACACCTTACACGCTTCAGTACCCTGGTTGTACTTACAGACAGTCACACCTTACACGCTTCAGTACCCGGGTTGTACTTACAGACAGTCACACCTTACACGCTTCAGTACCCGGTTGTACTTACAGTCACACCTTACACGCTTCAGTACCCTGGTTGTACTTACAGACAGTCACACCTTACACGCTTCAGTACCCGGGTTGTACTTACAGTCACACCTTACACGCTTCAGTACCCGGGTTGTACTTACAGTCACACCTTACACGCTTCAGTACCCGGGTTGTACTTACAGTCACACCTTACACGCTTCAGTACCCGGGTTGTACTTACAGTCACACCTTACACGCTTCAGTACCCGGGTTGTACTTACAGTCACACCTTACACGCTTCAGTACCCGGGTTGTACTTACAGTCACACCTTACACGCTTCAGTACCCGGTTGTACTTACAGTCAGTCACACCTTACACGCTTCAGTACCCGGGTTGTACTTACAGTCAGTCACACCTTACACGCTTCAGTACCCTGGTTGTACTTACAGTCACACCTTACACGCTTCAGTACCCGGGTTGTACTTACAGACAGTCACACCTTACACGCTTCAGTACCCGGGTTGTACTTACAGTCAGTCACACCTTACACGCTTCAGTACCCGGGTTGTACTTACAGTCAGTCACACCTTACACGCTTCAGTACCCTGGTTGTACTTACAGTCACACCTTACACGCTTCAGTACCCGGGTTGTACTTACAGTCACACCTTACACGCTTCAGTACCCGGGTTGTACTTACAGTCAGTCACACCTTACACGCTTCAGTACCCGGGTTGTACTTACAGTCACACCTTACACGCTTCAGTACCCGGGTTGTACTTACAGTCACACCTTACACGCTTCAGTACCCGGGTTGTACTTACAGTCAGTCACACCTTACACGCTTCAGTACCCGGGTTGTACTTACAGTCACACCTTACACGCTTCAGTACCCTGGTTGTACTTACAGTCACACCTTACACGCTTCAGTACCCGGGTTGTACTTACAGTCAGTCACACTTACACGCTTCAGTACCCGGGTTGTACTTACAGTCACACCTTACACGCTTCAGTACCCGGGTTGTACTTACAGTCACACCTTACACGCTTCAGTACCCGGGTTGTACTTACAGTCACACCTTACACGCTTCAGTACCCGGGTTGTACTTACAGTCACACCTTACACGCTTCAGTACCCGGGTTGTACTTACAGTCACACCTTACACGCTTCAGTACCCGGGTTGTACTTACAGTCACACCTTACACGCTTCAGTACCCTGGTTGTACTTACAGACAGTCACACCTTACACGCTTCAGTACCCGGGTTGTACTTACAGTCACACCTTACACGCTTCAGTACCCGGGTTGTACTTACAGACAGTCACACCTTACACGCTTCAGTACCCGGGTTGTACTTACAGTCACACCTTACACGCTTCAGTACCCGGGTTGTACTTACAGTCACACCTTACACGCTTCAGTACCCGGGTTGTACTTACAGACAGTCACACCTTACACGCTTCAGTACCCGGGTTGTACTTACAGTCAGTCACACTTACACGCTTCAGTACCCGGTTGTACTTACAGTCACACCTTACACGCTTCAGTACCGGGTTGTACTTACAGTCACACCTTACACGCTTCAGTACCCGGGTTGTACTTACAGTCAGTCACACCTTACACGCTTCAGTACCCGGGTTGTACTTACAGTCACACCTTACACGCTTCAGTACCCTGGTTGTACTTACAGACAGTCACACCTTACACGCTTCAGTACCCGGGTTGTACTTACAACAGTCACACCTTACACGCTTCAGTACCCTGGTTGTACTTACAGACAGTCACACCTTACACGCTTCAGTACCCTGGTTGTACTTACAGTCACACCTTACACGCTTCAGTACCCGGGTTGTACTTACAGTCACACCTTACACGCTTCAGTACCCTGGTTGTACTTACAGTCACACCTTACACGCTTCAGTACCCGGGTTGTACTTACAGTCACACCTTACACGCTTCAGTACCCGGGTTGTACTTACAGTCACACCTTACACGCTTCAGTACCCGGGTTGTACTTACAGTCACACCTTACACGCTTCAGTACCCGGGTTGTACTTACAGTCACACCTTACACGCTTCAGTACCCTGGTTGTACTTACAGACAGTCACACCTTACACGCTTCAGTACCCGGGTTGTACTTACAGACAGTCACACCTTACACGCTTCAGTACCCGGGTTGTACTTACAGACAGTCACACCTTACACGCTTCAGTACCCTGGTTGTACTTACAGACAGTCACACCTTACACGCTTCAGTACCCGGGTTGTACTTACAGACAGTCACACCTTACACGCTTCAGTACCCGGGTTGTACTTACAGACAGTCACACCTTACACGCTTCAGTACCCGGGTTGTACTTACAGACAGTCACACCTTACACGCTTCAGTACCCGGGTTGTACTTACAGTCACACCTTACACGCTTCAGTACCCGGTTGTACTTACAGTCACACCTTACACGCTTCAGTACCCGGGTTGTACTTACAGACAGTCACACCTTACACGCTTCAGTACCCTGGTTGTACTTACAGTCACACCTTACACGCTTCAGTACCCTGGTTGTACTTACAGACAGTCACACTTACACGCTTCAGTACCCGGGTTGTACTTACAGACAGTCACACCTTACACGCTTCAGTACCCGGGTTGTACTTACAGTCACACCTTACACGCTTCAGTACCCGGGTTGTACTTACAGACAGTCACACCTTACACGCTTCAGTACCCTGGTTGTACTTACAGTCACACCTTACACGCTTCAGTACCCGGGTTGTACTTACAGTCACACCTTACACGCTTCAGTACCCGGGTTGTACTTACAGTCACACCTTACACGCTTCAGTACCCGGGTTGTACTTACAGTCACACCTTACACGCTTCAGTACCCTGGTTGTACTTACAGACAGTCACACCTTACACGCTTCAGTACCCTGGTTGTACTTACAGTCACACCTTACACGCTTCAGTACCCGGGTTGTACTTACAGTCACACCTTACACGCTTCAGTACCCGGGTTGTACTTACAGTCACACCTTACACGCTTCAGTACCCGGGTTGTACTTACAGTCAGTCACACCTTACACGCTTCAGTACCCGGGTTGTACTTACAGTCAGTCACACCTTACACGCTTCAGTACCCGGGTTGTACTTACAGTCACACCTTACACGCTTCAGTACCCTGGTTGTACTTACAGTCAACCTTACACGCTTCAGTACCCGGGTTGTACTTACAGTCAGTCACACTTACACGCTTCAGTACCCGGGTTGTACTTACAGTCACACCTTACACGCTTCAGTACCCGGGTTGTACTTACAGTCACACCTTACACGCTTCAGTACCCGGGTTGTACTTACAGTCACACCTTACACGCTTCAGTACCCGGGTTGTACTTACAGTCACACCTTACACGCTTCAGTACCCGGGTTGTACTTACAGTCAGTCACACCTTACACGCTTCAGTACCCGGGTTGTACTTACAGTCACACCTTACACGCTTCAGTACCCGGGTTGTACTTACAGTCACACCTTACACGCTTCAGTACCCGGGTTGTACTTACAGTCACACCTTACACGCTTCAGTACCCGGGTTGTACTTACAGTCACACCTTACACGCTTCAGTACCCGGTTGTACTTACAGTCAGTCACACCTTACACGCTTCAGTACCCTGGTTGTACTTACAGTCAGTCACACCTTACACGCTTCAGTACCCGGTTGTACTTACAGACAGTCACACCTTACACGCTTCAGTACCCGGGTTGTACTTACAGTCACACCTTACACGCTTCAGTACCCTGGTTGTACTTACAGACAGTCACACCTTACACGCTTCAGTACCCTGGTTGTACTTACAGACAGTCACACCTTACACGCTTCAGTACCCGGGTTGTACTTACAGACAGTCACACCTTACACGCTTCAGTACCCGGGTTGTACTTACAGACAGTCACACCTTACACGCTTCAGTACCCGGGTTGTACTTACAGACAGTCACACCTTACACGCTTCAGTACCCGGTTGTACTTACAGTCACACCTTACACGCTTCAGTACCCGGGTTGTACTTACAGTCACACCTTACACGCTTCAGTACCCGGGTTGTACTTACAGACAGTCACACCTTACACGCTTCAGTACCCGGGTTGTACTTACAGACAGTCACCTTACACGCTTCAGTACCCGGGTTGTACTTACAGACAGTCACACCTTACACGCTTCAGTACCCGGGTTGTACTTACAGTCACACCTTACACGCTTCAGTACCCGGGTTGTACTTACAGACAGTCACACCTTACACGCTTCAGTACCCTGGTTGTACTTACAGTCACACCTTACACGCTTCAGTACCCGGGTTGTACTTACAGTCACACCTTACACGCTTCAGTACCCGGGTTGTACTTACAGTCACACCTTACACGCTTCAGTACCCGGGTTGTACTTACAGTCACACCTTACACGCTTCAGTACCCTGGTTGTACTTACAGACAGTCACACCTTACACGCTTCAGTACCCTGGTTGTACTTACAGTCACACCTTACACGCTTCAGTACCCGGGTTGTACTTACAGTCACACCTTACACGCTTCAGTACCCGGGTTGTACTTACAGTCACACCTTACACGCTTCAGTACCCTGGTTGTACTTACAGTCAGTCACACCTTACACGCTTCAGTACCCGGGTTGTACTTACAGTCAGTCACACCTTACACGCTTCAGTACCCGGGTTGTACTTACAGTCACACCTTACACGCTTCAGTACCCTGGTTGTACTTACAGTCACACCTTACACGCTTCAGTACCCGGGTTGTACTTACAGTCAGTCACACCTTACACGCTTCAGTACCCGGGTTGTACTTACAGTCACACCTTACACGCTTCAGTACCCGGGTTGTACTTACAGTCACACCTTACACGCTTCAGTACCCGGGTTGTACTTACAGTCACACCTTACACGCTTCAGTACCCGGGTTGTACTTACAGTCACACCTTACACGCTTCAGTACCCGGGTTGTACTTACAGTCACACCTTACACGCTTCAGTACCCGGGTTGTACTTACAGTCACACCTTACACGCTTCAGTACCCGGGTTGTACTTACAGTCACACCTTACACGCTTCAGTACCCTGGTTGTACTTACAGTCAGTCACACCTTACACGCTTCAGTACCCTGGTTGTACTTACAGTCAGTCACACCTTACACGCTTCAGTACCCGGGTTGTACTTACAGTCACACCTTACACGCTTCAGTACCCTGGTTGTACTTACAGTCAGTCACACCTTACACGCTTCAGTACCCTGGTTGTACTTACAGTCAGTCACACCTTACACGCTTCAGTACCCGGGTTGTACTTACAGACAGTCACACCTTACACGCTTCAGTACCCGGTTGTACTTACAGTCACACCTTACACGCTTCAGTACCCGGGTTGTACTTACAGTCAGTCACACTTTACACGCTTCAGTACCCGGGTTGTACTTACAGTCACACCTTACACGCTTCAGTACCGGGTTGTACTTACAGTCACACCTTACACGCTTCAGTACCCGGGTTGTACTTACAGTCACACCTTACACGCTTCAGTACCCGGGTTGTACTTACAGTCACACCTTACACGCTTCAGTACCCGGGTTGTACTTACAGTCACACCTTACACGCTTCAGTACCCGGGTTGTACTTACAGTCACACCTTACACGCTTCAGTACCCGGGTTGTACTTACAGACAGTCACACCTTACACGCTTCAGTACCCTGGTTGTACTTACAGTCAGTCACACCTTACACGCTTCAGTACCCTGGTTGTACTTACAGTCAGTCACACCTTACACGCTTCAGTACCCGGGTTGTACTTACAGACAGTCACACCTTACACGCTTCAGTACCCGGGTTGTACTTACAGTCACACCTTACACGCTTCAGTACCCGGGTTGTACTTACAGACAGTCACACCTTACACGCTTCAGTACCCGGGTTGTACTTACAGTCACACCTTACACGCTTCAGTACCCGGGTTGTACTTACAGTCAGTCACACCTTACACGCTTCAGTACCCGGGTTGTACTTACAGTCAGTCACACTTACACGCTTCAGTACCCGGGTTGTACTTACAGTCACACCTTACACGCTTCAGTACCCGGTTGTACTTACAGTCACACCTTACACGCTTCAGTACCCGGGTTGTACTTACAGTCAGTCACACCTTACACGCTTCAGTACCCGGGTTGTACTTACAGACAGTCACACCTTACACGCTTCAGTACCCGGGTTGTACTTACAGTCACACCTTACACGCTTCAGTACCCTGGTTGTACTTACAGACAGTCACACCTTACACGCTTCAGTACCCGGGTTGTACTTACAGTCAGTCACACCTTACACGCTTCAGTACCCTGGTTGTACTTACAGACAGTCACACCTTACACGCTTCAGTACCCTGGTTGTACTTACAGTCACACCTTACACGCTTCAGTACCCGGGTTGTACTTACAGTCACACCTTACACGCTTCAGTACCCTGGTTGTACTTACAGTCACACCTTACACGCTTCAGTACCCGGGTTGTACTTACAGTCACACCTTACACGCTTCAGTACCCGGGTTGTACTTACAGTCACACCTTACACGCTTCAGTACCCGGGTTGTACTTACAGTCACACCTTACACGCTTCAGTACCCGGGTTGTACTTACAGTCACACCTTACACGCTTCAGTACCCTGGTTGTACTTACAGACAGTCACACCTTACACGCTTCAGTACCCGGGTTGTACTTACAGACAGTCACACCTTACACGCTTCAGTACCCTGGTTGTACTTACAGACAGTCACACCTTACACGCTTCAGTACCCTGGTTGTACTTACAGACAGTCACACCTTACACGCTTCAGTACCCGGGTTGTACTTACAGACAGTCACACCTTACACGCTTCAGTACCCGGGTTGTACTTACAGTCACACCTTACACGCTTCAGTACCCGGGTTGTACTTACAGACAGTCACACCTTACACGCTTCAGTACCCTGGTTGTACTTACAGTCACACCTTACACGCTTCAGTACCCGGGTTGTACTTACAGTCACACCTTACACGCTTCAGTACCCGGTTGTACTTACAGACAGTCACACCTTACACGCTTCAGTACCCGGTTGTACTTACAGTCACACCTTACACGCTTCAGTACCCTGGTTGTACTTACAGACAGTCACACCTTACACGCTTCAGTACCCGGGTTGTACTTACAGACAGTCACACCTTACACGCTTCAGTACCCGGGTTGTACTTACAGTCACACCTTACACGCTTCAGTACCCGGGTTGTACTTACAGACAGTCACACCTTACACGCTTCAGTACCCGGGTTGTACTTACAGTCACACCTTACACGCTTCAGTACCCGGTTTGTACTTACAGTCACACCTTACACGCTTCAGTACCCGGGTTGTACTTACAGTCACACCTTACACGCTTCAGTACCCGGGTTGTACTTACAGTCACACCTTACACGCTTCAGTACCCTGGTTGTACTTACAGTCAGTCACACCTTACACGCTTCAGTACCCGGTTGTACTTACAGTCACACCTTACACGCTTCAGTACCCGGGTTGTACTACAGACAGTCACACCTTACACGCTTCAGTACCCGGGTTGTACTTACAGTCACACCTTACACGCTTCAGTACCCGGGTTGTACTTACAGTCAGTCACCCTTACACGCTTCAGTACCCTGGTTGTACTTACAGTCACACCTTACACGCTTCAGTACCCGGGTTGTACTTACAGTCAGTCACACCTTACACGCTTCAGTACCCGGGTTGTACTTACAGTCACACCTTACACGCTTCAGTACCCGGGTTGTACTTACAGTCACACCTTACACGCTTCAGTACCCGGGTTGTACTTACAGTCACACCTTACACGCTTCAGTACCCGGGTTGTACTTACAGTCAGTCACACTTACACGCTTCAGTACCCGGGTTGTACTTACAGTCAGTCACACCTTACACGCTTCAGTACCCGGGTTGTACTTACAGTCACACCTTACACGCTTCAGTACCCTGGTTGTACTTACAGACAGTCACACCTTACACGCTTCAGTACCCGGGTTGTACTTACAGTCACACCTTACACGCTTCAGTACCCGGGTTGTACTTACAGTCACACCTTACACGCTTCAGTACCCGGGTTGTACTTACAGTCACACCTTACACGCTTCAGTACCCGGGTTGTACTTACAGTCACACCTTACACGCTTCAGTACCCGGGTTGTACTTACAGTCACACCTTACACGCTTCAGTACCCTGGTTGTACTTACAGTCACACCTTACACGCTTCAGTACCCGGGTTGTACTTACAGTCACACCTTACACGCTTCAGTACCCTGGTTGTACTTACAGTCAGTCACACCTTACACGCTTCAGTACCCGGTTGTACTTACAGACAGTCACACCTTACACGCTTCAGTACCCTGGTTGTACTTACAGTCAGTCACACCTTACACGCTTCAGTACCCGGGTTGTACTTACAGACAGTCACACCTTACACGCTTCAGTACCCTGGTTGTACTTACAGACAGTCACACCTTACACGCTTCAGTACCCGGTTGTACTTACAGTCACACCTTACACGCTTCAGTACCCTGGTTGTACTTACAGACAGTCACACCTTACACGCTTCAGTACCCGGGTTGTACTTACAGTCACACCTTACACGCTTCAGTACCCGGGTTGTACTTACAGTCACACCTTACACGCTTCAGTACCCGGGTTGTACTTACAGACAGTCACACCTTACACGCTTCAGTACCCGGGTTGTACTTACAGTCACACACCTTACACGCTTCAGTACCCGGGTTGTACTTACAGTCACACCTTACACGCTTCAGTACCCGGTTGTACTTACAGTCACACCTTACACGCTTCAGTACCCGGGTTGTACTTACAGTCAGTCACACCTTACACGCTTCAGTACCCGGGTTGTACTTACAGACAGTCACACCTTACACGCTTCAGTACCCGGTTGTACTTACAGTCACACCTTACACGCTTCAGTACCCTGGTTGTACTTACAGACAGTCACACCTTACACGCTTCAGTACCCGGGTTGTACTTACAGTCAGTCACACCTTACACGCTTCAGTACCCGGTTGTACTTACAGACTCACACCTTACACGCTTCAGTACCCGGGTTGTACTTACAGTCACACCTTACACGCTTCAGTACCCGGGTTGTACTTACAGTCACACCTTACACGCTTCAGTACCCTGGTTGTACTTACAGTCACACCTTACACGCTTCAGTACCCGGGTTGTACTTACAGTCACACCTTACACGCTTCAGTACCCGGGTTGTACTTACAGTCACACCTTACACGCTTCAGTACCCGGGTTGTACTTACAGTCACACCTTACACGCTTCAGTACCCGGGTTGTACTTACAGACAGTCACACTTACACGCTTCAGTACCCGGGTTGTACTTACAGTCACACCTTACACGCTTCAGTACCCGGGTTGTACTTACAGTCACACCTTACACGCTTCAGTACCCGGTTGTACTTACAGTCACACCTTACACGCTTCAGTACCCGGTTGTACTTACAGTCACACCTTACACGCTTCAGTACCCTGGTTGTACTTACAGACAGTCACACCTTACACGCTTCAGTACCCTGGTTGTACTTACAGTCACACCTTACACGCTTCAGTACCCGGGTTGTACTTACAGTCACACCTTACACGCTTCAGTACCCGGTTGTACTTACAGTCACACCTTACACGCTTCAGTACCCTGGTTGTACTTACAGACAGTCACACCTTACACGCTTCAGTACCCGGGTTGTACTTACAGACAGTCACACCTTACACGCTTCAGTACCCGGGTTGTACTTACAGTCACACCTTACACGCTTCAGTACCCGGGTTGTACTTACAGTCACACCTTACACGCTTCAGTACCCGGTTGTACTTACAGTCACACCTTACACGCTTCAGTACCCTGGTTGTACTTACAGTCAGTCACACCTTACACGCTTCAGTACCCGGGTTGTACTTACAGTCAGTCACACCTTACACGCTTCAGTACCCTGGTTGTACTTACAGTCACACCTTACACGCTTCAGTACCCGGGTTGTACTTACAGACAGTCACACCTTACACGCTTCAGTACCCTGGTTGTACTTACAGTCAGTCACACCTTACACGCTTCAGTACCCGGGTTGTACTTACAGTCAGTCACACCTTACACGCTTCAGTACCCTGGTTGTACTTACAGTCACACCTTACACGCTTCAGTACCCGGGTTGTACTTACAGTCACACCTTACACGCTTCAGTACCCGGTTTGTACTTACAGTCAGTCACACCTTACACGCTTCAGTACCCTGGTTGTACTTACAGTCACACCTTACACGCTTCAGTACCCGGGTTGTACTTACAGTCACACCTTACACGCTTCAGTACCCGGGTTGTACTTACAGTCACACACCTTACACGCTTCAGTACCCGGTTGTACTTACAGTCACACCTTACACGCTTCAGTACCCTGGTTGTACTTACAGTCACTCCTTACACGCTTCAGTACCCGGGTTGTACTTACAGTCAGTCACACTTTACACGCTTCAGTACCCGGGTTGTACTTACAGTCACACCTTACATGCTTCAGTACCCGGGTTGTACTTACAGTCACACCTTACACGCTTCAGTACCCGGGTTGTACTTACAGTCACTCTTTACACGCTTCAGTACCCGGGTTGTACTTACAGTCACACCTTACACGCTTCAGTACCGGTTGTACTTACAGTCACACCTTACACGCTTCAGTACCCGGGTTGTACTTACAGTCACACCTTACACGCTTCAGTACCCTGGTTGTACTTACAGACAGTCACACCTTACACGCTTCAGTACCCGGGTTGTACTTACAGTCACACCTTACACGCTTCAGTACCCGGTTGTACTTACACAGTCACACCTTACACGCTTCAGTACCCGGGTTGTACTTACAGTCACACCTTACACGCTTCAGTACCCGGGTTGTACTTACAGTCACACCTTACACGCTTCAGTACCCGGGTTGTACTTACAGACACCACCCTTACACGCTTCAGTACCCGGTTGTACTTACAGTCACACACCTTACACGCTTCAGTACCCGGGTTGTACTTACAGTCAGTCACACCTTACACGCTTCAGTACCCGGGTTGTACTTACAGTCACACCTTACACGCTTCAGTACCCGGTTGTACTTACAGTCACACCTTACACGCTTCAGTACCCGGTTGTACTTACAGTCAGTCACACCTTACACGCTTCAGTACCCGGGTTGTACTTACAGACAGTCACACCTTACACGCTTCAGTACCCGGGTTGTACTTACAGTCACACCTTACACGCTTCAGTACCCTGGTTGTACTTACAGACAGTCACACCTTACACGCTTCAGTACCCGGGTTGTACTTACAGTCAGTCACACCTTACACGCTTCAGTACCCTGGTTGTACTTACAGACAGTCACACCTTACACGCTTCAGTACCCGGGTTGTACTTACAGTCACACC
This sequence comes from Procambarus virginalis, assembly GCA_020271785.1. Taxonomy (NCBI): domain Eukaryota; kingdom Metazoa; phylum Arthropoda; class Malacostraca; order Decapoda; family Cambaridae; genus Procambarus; species Procambarus virginalis. Next base: position 184,388 of record WNGS01000010.1, read on the forward strand.
TTACACGCTTCAGTACCCGGGTTGTACTTACAGTCACACCTTACACGCTTCAGTACCCTGGTTGTACTTACAGTCACACCTTACACGCTTCAGTACCCGGGTTGTACTTACAGTCACACCTTACACGCTTCAGTACCCGGGTTGTACTTACAGTCACACCTTACACGCTTCAGTACCCGGGTTGTACTTACAGTCACACCTTACACGCTTCAGTACCCGGGTTGTACTTACAGTCACACCTTACACGCTTCAGTACCCTGGTTGTACTTACAGTCACACCTTACACGCTTCAGTACCCGGTTGTACTTACAGTCACACCTTACACGCTTCAGTACCCTGGTTGTACTTACAGACAGTCCACCTTACACGCTTCAGTACCCGGGTTGTACTTACAGACAGTCACACCTTACACGCTTCAGTACCCGGTTGTACTTACAGACAGTCACACCTTACACGCTTCAGTACCCGGGTGTACTTACAGACAGTCACACCTTACACGCTTCAGTACCCGGGTTGTACTTACAGACAGTCACACCTTACACGCTTCAGTACCCTGGTTGTACTTACAGTCACACCTTACACGCTTCAGTACCCGGTTGTACTTACAGTCACACCTTACACGCTTCAGTACCCTGGTTGTACTTACAGACAGTCACACCTTACACGCTTCAGTACCCGGTTGTACTTACAGTCACACCTTACACGCTTCAGTACCCTGTTGTACTTACAGACAGTCACACCTTACACGCTTCAGTACCCGGGTTGTACTTACAGACAG
>WNGS01000011.1:0-16549 GCA_020271785.1 Procambarus virginalis
AGGCGAGACAGCATGCTCCTTCTTGTGTTTGTTGAACAAAAACTACCTGCGTTCCAGTTCATCGTCGTCGCCAGTGTGGTGTCTGTGTATAGCGAGATAGTTCTTGGTAGTAAGGTTGATGTAAAGTCATTCTGGTTCCTGTTAGCCATCCAGGAGGGGAAAGGAACAACAATTGTAATATACCAGGGGCGGAGGCTATAGTCAGGGATGAAATGAGGCTGAAACTCAGGAAGTTGTAAACTCTGACTCAGTAGGCCGGATGTGGATGACAGTAAACTAGAAAGTGTAACAGACAGCACTGACAGCTCGGTAGGTACAGACACTACAACGGTTCCCGATAGAGAAAGTCAGAAACAGAAGGACAGACTTATGCAAATTTTATGCAAAGGGCATATGCAGACATAGATAGCTGGTAATAAGAAAGGATTAGAATGCAGTTATCAACATCCCAAAAAATGTTTAAATATGCTTAGGAAAGGTGAGTGTCGATTTGGATCAATATGTAGGTTTTTCCATCCTGAGATGTGCCAAACCTCACTGGAGGACAGAAAATGCTATGACCTCAGCTGCCCATACTTTCACGTGAAAGGCACGGAACGCTACATAAAGAGTGGCAAGCAGGATAATGAATTTGGAGGAAATTCGATAAATTTTTATACCAGACCGAAAGAGAATTCAAAAGGAGGAGCATGGAGAATGTATGGAACTGGATGCCAGACCCACTTGCATACCAGAATTACAGATACAACTACACACCGAAAGGGAACCACAACTACAACAGGCAACTGCCCTACAACAATCAGCACTGGTCAGAACAAACTCAATATGTCCACGCATAATGGGCTTGCCGAAAAGTCTCCCAGTCAAATCACTAATAGAGTAACCTCATTCATCTTTGCCAACATACAAGGACTGAAAACAAGAACCAACAATAAAGTACAGTTCATAAATGGCCTCCTCACGGAATCAAATGCAGTATTTGGAGCTTTCACAGAAACCCATGCAGGGGAATTCTTGGACAGTGAGATCTGGATTCCAGGATATAACCTATACAGGTGTGATAGGAAAATTAGGTCACATGGAGGAGTGGGTCTGTATATTAGGGAAGACCTTGTGTGCTCGGAGCTCCTAAACGTTACAAATGAGGTGATAGAGGTACTGGGATTAAAAATAGAGAAAATAAATTTAGTGATTATTCTAATATACAAACCGCCAGATGCAACGGCTGAGGAATTCACAGAACAGATAAACAAAATAGAGAATAGCCTTGATAATTTGGAGAACCCAATACCTGATATTATCTTCTTAGGTGACTTCAACTTGCCTAGTCTCAGGTGGAGAATAGCAAACAATAATATTATACCAGGGAATCTATCAGGACCTAACCAACCACAGATTAGAGAACTACTTAGATTCTGTGACAAATTTTCACTTACTCAGCAGATATCGGAGCCAACGAGAAATGAAAATATTCTAGATCTGGTCTTTACGAACAATGAAGACATTATCAGAGACATTACGATATCAGATACCACATATTCAGATCACAAGCTCATTGAAGTGCAAACTACCATCAATACCCAGAATAGACCTAAAACGTTGATAAAGCGAGAGGGGCTATTCAGTAAATTCAATTTTAATAATAAAAGGATAGACTGGGAGATAATAAACAGGGAACTTAAAAACATTCCATGGGAAACTGTTTTAAGTAATAAAAGTCCTACAGAAGGAATAGAAAAACTGACTTCGGAAGCGTATCAAGTCTGTCTGAAACATGTTCCTTTGAGGAAAGCCAGAAAGAGATCCAACGTAGAAAGAGAACGCAGAAGACACTATAAACGCAGGAAAAGAATAACGGAACTGCTTATGCAGACACGAATTTCCCGTCAAAGAAGAAATAATTTAAATAGGGAGATTGAAGAAATCGAGCGGAAATTGAAACACTCATATGAAACTGAAGAAAGGCAGTTAGAACAGAAAGCAATTCAGGAAATAAAGAAAAATCCAAATACTTCTTCACATATGCGAAATCAAAAGCAAAAACTACTGCCAGTATTGGACCTATTCGTACAAGTGAAGGTTCATACACGGAGGATGACAAAGAAATTAGTGAAATCCTAAAAAAGCAGTATGAGGACATGTTTAGCACTCCAATAAACAACATGAAAGTAGAAGATCCAGACAATTTCTTTATGCGGGATATCCAAACCCCTGTAAATATAACTGATATCAACACGAGCGCACTAAATTTTGAAAGAGAAATTGAAAACATGCCCATGCACTCGGCCCCAGGTCCAGACTCATGGAATTCAATATTTATAAAGAAATGCAAAGTGCCGGTAGCACAGGCACTCAGTATAGTGTGGAGGAAGAGCTTGGACACGGGGGAGATACCAGATGCACTTAAAGTAGCAGACATAGCCCCTCTACACAAGGGAGGGAGCAAAGCATTGGCAAAGAATTATAGACCAGTTGCACTAACATCGCACATAATAAAAGTATTTGAGAGAGTGATTAGGAGTCAGGTCACCAATTTCATGGAGACCAATGACCTTCACAACCCAGGCCAACATGGATTTCGAGCGGGAAGATCGTGCCTCTCACAGCTACTTGAGCACTACGATAAAGTCACTGAGGCATTAGAAGAAAAACAGAATGCTGATGTGATATACACGGACTTCGCAAAGGCTTTCGATAAATGTGACCATGGCGTGATAGCACACAAAATGAAGTCAATGGGAATAACCGGTAAAGTAGGACGCTGGATACTCAGTTTTCTGTCAAACAGGACTCAGCGAGTAACGGTCAACCATATAAAATCTAGTCCAAGTGCAGTTAAAAGCTCTGTACCTCAGGGTACAGTCCTTGCACCGCTGCTTTTCCTTATTCTCATATCAGATATAGACAAAAATACAAGTCACAGCTTCGTATCATCCTTTGCAGACGACACAAAAATCAGTAAGAAAATTACCTCGGCTGAAGACATTGAAAAACTTCAAGCTGATATTAATAAAGTTTTCGACTGGGCATCAGAAAATAATATGATGTTTAACAGTGACAAATTCCAGGTACTCAGGTACGGTAAAAATGAGGACCTTAAACATAATACAGGGTACAAAACACAATCAAATGTGCCCATAGTAGGAAAACAACATGTAAAGGATTTGGGAATAATGATGTCTGACGACCTAACGTTTAGGGAGCATAACCAAGCAAATATTGCGACAGCCAGAAAAATGATAGGATGGATTACGAGAACTTTCAAATCCAGGGATCCCATCACAATGCTTGTACTCTTCAAGTCACTTGTGCTGTCCCGTCTTGAGTACTGTTCAGTACTCACTTCCCCTTTAGAGCAGGAGAGATTGCTGAAATAGAGGGAATACAGAGAACATATACGGCACGCATAGACGCGATAAAGCACCTAAATTATTGGGATCGTCTCAAAGCTCTCCAAATGTACTCACTAGAAAGAAGACGAGAGAGATATCAAATAATATACACCTGGAAGATACTGGAGGGCCAGGTCCCAAATCTACACAGTAAAATAACAACGTACTGGAGTGAACGATATGGAAGCAAATGCAGAATAGAGCCAGTGAAGAGCAGGGGTGCCATAGGCACAATCAGAGAACACTGTATAAACATCAGAGGTCCGCGGTTGTTCAACGTCCTCCCAGCAAGCATAAGAAATATTGCCGGAACAACCGTGGACATCTTCAAGAGGAAACTAGATTTATTCCTCCAAGGAGTTCCGGACCAGCCGGGCTGTGGTGGGTATGTGGGCCTGCGGGCCGCTCCAAGCAACAGCCTAGTGGACCAAACTCTCACAAGTCAAGCCTGGCCTCGGGCCGGGCTTGGGGAGTAGAAGAACTCCCAGAACCCCATCAACCAGGTACCAGGTATCAACCAGGTACTGACTTTAATACTAAAATAACTACATGATAGAGTAGCTCCCAAGCTGGTAGCGTCCTGTGTTTTGTTTACCTTCTCTTTTTAGTCTAGTGGCGTCCAGCCGCCGCACATAGAAAACGGATGGTACCATTTTCTGTGAACATGACAAACTGGAGTCATGGAACAAGACTCAAGCAGTCACAACGACTCACATCAGAGGTTGTCAATAATAAATGTTACAATTTTGGAGGAGACTACCCACACCAAGATAATGTTTGTCCTGCACAAGGTAAGAAGTGCTATGAGTGTAGAAAACTAAATCATTTTGGTGCTATGTGTCGTTCCGCACTAAAGAAACCACAATCAATAAATAAAAGCAATGTACGAGGATCAAGTCATAGGAGTCGAGGTGGCAAACACACTATTGCACCTCAAATCAAGAATGTTAATAATATACAAGACAACATTTCATTACAACCAGTCTCAGATGACAGTGAATGTGATTACATTTGTGGAGTACAAGCAATCACAGAATGGAATGATCTTCCAAACAGCCCAGAGACTATAGTATACATTGCTGGCATTTGTCTCAAAATTCTTATTGACACTGGATCAAACATTGACACCATTGCTGAGTGCCACTATGAAAAATTTAAAAAACAATTACCAAAGCTTGAAAACTATAATGGCAAAGCCACTGCCTATGCTTCAAAGGTAGCCTTACCAGTGATTGGAACTTTCACTGCAGAGATTAAGTCAAAGAATGCAATGCTCATTACTACATTCCATGTTGTTAGGAATGCAAAGGAGTCTTTACTCAGTTACAAGACTTCAACCAAATTGGGGCTACTTCAGCTTTCTAATGCTGTAGCAGTGGAATCTGCAAACAATGTTGATGCTATTGTTGCTGAATTTTCTGATCGGTTTAAATCCATAGGTTGTTATACTGATAGCAAGGTACATCTGCATATCAACCCAGATGTAATTCCAGTTGCCCAACCACATCGCCGACAACCATTCCATACTCGCAAGAAAGTCGATGCCGAACTGGATAGGCTGATAGAACTAGATATCATTGAACCGGTAACAGGCCCAACACCATGGGTAAGCCCAATTGTCACTCCACCAAAGCCGAAGAATCCAGATGAGATACGCATTTGTGTAGACATGCGTGTTCCCAACAAGGCAATAATGCGTGAACGCCATCCTACACCCACTGTAGATGATATGATTTACCGCTTGAATGGTGCAACTGTATTCAGCAAGTTAGATTTAAACAAGGGCTATCATCAGCTTGAACTTGATGATGAGAGTCGATTCATCACAACGTTTACGACACATCGAGGTCTGTATAGGTACAAGCGCCTGAGTTTTGGTATTAACAGTGCTGCTGAAGTATTCCAGCACATCATCAGCCAGGTATTGCAAGATATACCTAATGCTGACAACATGTCTGATGACATCATTGTTTATGGCCGTACCCAAGCTGAACACGACAAAGCTCTTCGTGCAACATTGCAACGCTTACGAGAAAAGAATTTGACGCTAAGCCGAGCAAAGTGTGAGTTCAATCAACATAAAATTGAATTCTTTGGACATGTACTTAGTGACAAAGGTCTGTCTCCAGATCCTAAGAAAGTTGCAGATATCAAGAATGCTGCACCTCCTTCAACATCCACTGAAGTACATAGTTTTCTGGGAATGGCAAACTACTGTTCTCGCTTCATTCCAGATTTTGCTACCATTACGAAGCCTCTACGTGAGCTCCTGAAGAAAAATGCATCATGGTACTGGAGCGATGTCGAGCAAAATGCATTTGATGCTGTGAAAGATGCACTAGTAGAAAATGCGACTGCTGCATACTTTGATCCATCAATGGACACTGAGTTAACGGTGGATGCTAGTCCTGTTGGTTTAGGTGCTGTGTTAGCCCAACACAAACCTGGTCAACCAGATTCAAGAGTAGTAATTGCCTACGCCAGCCGTTCTCTTACAGATGTTGAGCAACGATACAGTCAGACAGAGAAGGAAGCTCTTGCTCTTGTATGGGGCTGTGAACACTTCAATGTGTATCTGCTTGGTGCACCCTTTACCACGATAGTCACTGACCACAAACCGTTGGAGACCATCTTCAATAATCCAAAGTCCAAACCACCAGCTCGCATTGAGAGATGGGCTCTTCGTCTGCAACCATACAACTTTACGGTGAAATACAAGCCAGGTGCAGGCAATCCCGCTGATTACATCAGTCGACATCCTGCCAACAGTTTCACCATCACCAAGCATCAGCAAGTTGCCGAGGAATATGTACACTCTGTAACCTGTGATGCAGTCCCTAAGGCTCTCACTCTTGATGAAACGTACTGCAACCCTAGAGGACCCAACTCTGCAAGCAACAGTGGATGCATTGACTAAGAAAAAGTTTCCACGCATCCCACCCTCAGGAGTTGACCAAGATGCATTCAAAGCACTTGAACGCATCCAGACAGAATTAAGTGTTACGCAACAACGCGACACCGTGCTGCGAGGTACTCGTATCGTCATTCCAGCTGTTCTCCAGCAACGTGCTCTGAAGCTTGCACATCAAGGACACCAAGGTCTTGTAAGGACCAAACAGCTGCTACGAGAAAAGGTGTGGTTTCCTGGCATTGATCGTCAAGCTAAGGACATGCATGATGCCTGTGTCCCTTGCCAAGCTGCAGTGGATACTTCAAGACCAACACCTCTACAACCTTCACCACTACCTGCTGCACCATGGATGGAAGTATCGATGGACTTCTGTGGACCGCTACCAACTGGAGAGTACTTGATGGTAGTCATTGATGATCACTCACGTTATCCAGAAGTAGAAATCATCACTTCCACATCTGCAAAGGCTGTCATCCCGAAACTCGACAAGATCTTTTCAAACTTTGGCATTCCTGAAGTTGTCAAGACGGACAATGGACCGCCATTTAATGGACAAGACTTTGTCAACTTTGCTGAGCATATTGGATTCAAACACCGCCGTGTGATGCCACTACATCCACAAGCAAATGGAGAAGTCGAGAGATTCATGCAACCTCTCATGAAAGCTGTACGCTGTGCTCATGCCGAAGGACGATCCTGGAAACAAGCTATGTATGCTTTTCTCAGGAACTACCGTGCAACACCGCATGGAACACTGGGCAAGTCGCCTGGCGAACTTTTATTTGGACGTCCTATGAGAATCGCACTACCTGTCATGCCAGCCAAGGTAACGGATAAACGTCTCGCTCAGAAGGATGCACTAGCCAAGGGCAAAATGAAAATTGCTCATGATCAACGTGCAAAGGAACAATTCATAAAGGTTGGAGATACTGTTCTCGTTAAAAAGAAAAAAGAGGGAAAGCTAGATATGCCGTATGATACAAAACCATATAAAGTGATTAGTGTAAAAGGAACTATGGTAACAGCGAGTAATAGAGATCATAGTATAACACGTAATATGGCTTATTTCAAAGTGATTCCAACTAGTGTAGAAAATGATGAAGTGCAAAGTCGTGCAAAAGAAAAAGAAAAAATGAGTTATAACTCGATAAACAATTCATCGAGGGATGTTTTTGTATTTAAGGACTCTCGTCCAAAACGACATGTTAAACGCCCTACACGATATGATGATTAATTGTGTTCCTATGTAATGCAAAGTATTTACTTGTTATGCTGAACTAAATTTAATATTGTTTGAATAATGCAGATCTCTCATTCAATATTTTGTGACTTTGTATTACAGTTTCTTTCATGTTTGTTTAACATTGCATATGTATTTTTAACATTGAAATCCTTTGTGGTAAAGATTGTTTCAATTCTTTGTGTGTTTAATTAATGTTAAATGTATGCAATATCTCTTGATATGTTAATAACTTACTTTGTGTCAATAACTTTGCTTTGTGCTACAAGCATGGTAGACATCCTGTATTCATTCTTTTTAAAGAAAAGGAGGGATGTCATGTTCACAGAAAATGGTACCATCCGTTTTCTATGTGCGGCGGCTGGACGCGACTAGAGAGGAGGTAAACAAAGCACAGGACGCCTGCCAAGCTTGGGAGCCATAGTCATGTAATCGTTTATTATTATTAAAGTCAGTAACCAGGAATGACTTTACATCAACCTTACTACCAAGACTATCTCAGCTATACACAGACACCACAGCCCCCAATCTCCTCAACGGATTTTTTGTAGATCACATTCACTGTGCCATCATGCCAGTGAACGGCCGTAAAGTTCAGCTGGTCGATGCATAATGAACTTCTCTCAGTATTTGCTGGCAACCTATTCCATCAGCTTTAGTGACTGAAAGTTCATCAACCAACCTGTTATAATTACTGTTAGTTCCATTTGTTATTTTATGTTTGCCATGTATATTTCGTGTTCGAAACAGAGTAGAAAAATGCAGTTAAAATATATAAAATTAAATACATTTTCAGGATCGGGCAATGTTACTCCAGCTTTGGGGTTCTTATGACACTGTTCATTTTCTCGAGCAGTAGAGCAATAATTACTGACCTTATCACTTCAACTATTACCTTTATATTTTCCTTTAGTTATTGTTTCCTCAGAATATATTTTAAAATATTTCATTGTATTCAGTACTTTCTTACCTTCCTCAGCAGTGACAGTGTTCGAGGGACGGGGTGTGGGGCACTGGGGGTTGTTTTGACTTATTACTAACAGCTTTTCCACGAGGGTTACATGGGAGGTTGGACCCTCCCACCTTACAATTATTTGTATAATTCATTGGTTCGTGTAATGCATCACTTCATCTTGTATTAATATTAGACAGCTTATCATTCTCCTGGTAATACATAATGTTGGGGTCTAAGTTCGTGAGCTTTCTTAAACCGAAGTGTGCTTCTTACTACCACAAAGTCTTCATGATGTTGGTTTCCTCAGTTGTTGCACCGCCTCTACGCTACTCGAAGTTTAAAGGTAGTGCACTCATTTCTCTGGTAGTTCTGGATGTACCGTTCATATCATGCTAACTACTGTAAACGTTGTCAGTCTCACTCTGCCAGTTAGATACTGAATGTGCATGTTGTAGAGTGTCTATTTTGACTGACAAGGCATTCCAGATTTCAGTTATTTGTTACAGTTTAACAGGTAGTAAAGATGTGTAATGAGGTGGTAATTATCACCTTACAGGAAGGGAGTGCACTCACCACTGAGACCATCACCCACAGTACCTGCTACTCATATGTTTTACCACATGACAGTCATCTACGCGACACCACTCACCATCCGTATTCTTCTGTACTACAGAGATTGATGGCATTCTCTACTTTTCATTTACATTAAAAATTAGCAAAATTTGGCAGCAGGTACAAAAGAAAATTTTGCATCGTTTGTGGCACAGAAAATAAGAGTTTTCTAGTCATTATTCTGTGGAAGCCAATAAGAGAACAAAAACACAAACTGATCTATGTCAAAGGTATCAGCTTCACCTAGTATTTTATCAATGAACAAATGATTAATAACACACTGGGAAAACATGATTTCTAATCATCCTGAAAATTAGGAGGAGCGCTACTGTAAATGGGACAATGCAGTTCGGATAGTAAGGTGCAGTCAATATGTAACCTGTTGCAGAGTTGTCACCTTGGGTTACAGTGCTAGAGGGGGGGAAGGGGGGAGGCCGGAGGTCGCAGTTAATGGTATTTAGTTTGTTTGTTTAAATACACGACAATCTGTCTCTCTAGTGGTTGCGGAATGCATTTTGAATGACTGAGTAGAACTCTATGAAAGGAATAGCATTTTTGGACATAGGATCTATATGAATGGATTCTTTAGTAGCGGCATCTGTGAGTTAATTATAGGCAATTCCAATATGGCTTGGGTACCCAGGACAGTTCTACAATTATATACCTACTACAGAAGTGGAATAGCCTGTATAGGATTTGTTCAAAACATGATGGAAAAGGTTGGCCCCCACACTGCACAGAGCGGTTTTAAGCACTAGATCAGAGGTGCGCAGAGTGCCTCTGGGCGCTCGTAGGTATAGCGTAGGATTAAAAAGTTCAACGTGGTTACTCGGGTATGAAATGGATGCCTGAGGTCTCCTGGTGTTGCAGAGCCCCAGGTTTAAGGTAGCAACCATGTCTGATGTTTCATCTATGAGCTCCCGGTCTACAGTCAGCCGCTGTGTTGCAAAATAACTCTCAGAGGACAACATAGAAGACATGTTGTTTGATGAACGACCGATTACTGATGATTTAGAATACAGCTCAGAGAAGTACAGTCATCGTTTTCACCCAATTCCTTCCTTCCTTAAGTAGTTAGGGTTAATCCCATGGGTCTTTGCCCCTTTGTACATGGGAGCCAATGCCCACCCTAGGGGCCCCCTCAATCTACCAAGGGCTGGCCTTGAATTGCATCCCTTGCGAGTGGGGAAATCCAACCTCACCTTTGTTGCTCTCAGTCGGACTTGCCCGCTGTAACACTGGAAGAATACACAGGTAAATCCTTACCTCTTTAAGTCAAGGTCGACAGCTGGGTGTTCATACTCGTGTCCCAGCAACACTCCTCAGTGGTCTTATTTGTTATCACAAACCAAGGAGTCAATGTCAGATGCAATGCAATGCCACATAAATAGTCTACTCAAATAGACCTAGAGACGAAGGCTCACTCAAACACAGTATAAGAAAATGATGATAAGCTTACTGAATAAAACTACACTGGATCCGCATAAAGAATAATATACATGGAACTATCAGATTGTGGCAACACTCCTCACCTGCCTCTGGCAACACAGTCAGCTGGACGATTCAAAACTTCAATCCTGGCCTCTTGAATCCAGCCACTTTCTCTAGCTGCCCAAAATGTCACAGCGCCCACACACATACATTAACATATATTAACTCATGTATATATGAATAACCTGGCACCTAGCCTAACACTACCACGCTGGCAGTAATAATAAAGACAATGCTCACGACATGAATGATATCCTAGCTCACCTAGACCAAGGGGTAATGGGAGGGAATTTATGTACCTTAACTGTTTCTACTACATAGTCGACATAACCTCTAGCGAGGATCGCTGAGGTCCTCGGTCCTGGCGTTCGGTCCTCCATTGATCAGAGTCCTGTACACACAAGGGCCTCAGTTGACTTGTAGATGAGCGTCCTCGCCGTACTCACACTCTGCAGGCAGGTCCTCCTCCTCCTCCTGAGGTACTGGAGACAGGTCCCTGTGCACGTCGTCTTCTACCCTTATTCCCTTATTCCTTATTCCCCTATAATAATGAGGATATGCCTGAAATGGATTATTTTATGGCATATTTCGACCAACCATTCATGGACCATCTCGTTGCAGAGACGAACCAATACGGTCTGGAACTCATTGACTCCGGAATGTTACCCGCCTCTCGATTGACACGTTGGAAAGACACGACTATTGAGGAAATGTATGTGATTTTAGCGTTGAGCATGATGATGAAGCATGCAGATAAACACGTGATCCAGGATTTTTGGAACAAAGACAGTCTTGTTCCTACCCCCTTATTCTACAGGGACATGTCTCGTGATAGGTTCCTGTTGCTTCTCAGGTGCCTACACTTTGAGAACAATGTTAAGGAAGACAGACACGACAGACTGTGGAAAGTGCGGAAGATATTTAATGAATTGAGTTTCGTGACTATTTTGAACCAGCACAGAGTGTCTTGACTGATGAATAGCTAGTCCTCTTCAAGGGACAACTCGCTTTCACGCAGTACATTTCATCAAAGCGGCACCAGATGAACAAATCCACAAGGGCCGTGACGAAGATTCGAACTTACGTCCGAGAGCATCCCAGACGCTGCTTTAATCGACTGAGCTACGACATGGTTGTTGTGTACAGCAACTTACATGTCGAGATGGTCAAGATCCACACGGCTTCTCAAGCAGTATCGTGAAAACACTCATGGAACCGTTGCTGAACAAGGAGCATATCCTGTTCACAGACAATCATTATACCAGCCCCTTGCTAACCAGAGTTCTCCTTGTCCACAACACCGGCGTATGTGGCACTGTCAAGGCCCACAGGTGGCAAATGCTAGCGTTTGGCATTGGTATTGCAGTGGCTGATTGCCAACTGAGAAAGTGTGATAAAATGTTATCAGTGTGCTGGAGGGATAGACGCGAGGTGAATATGTTGATAACTATTCACAGGTGTCATGTTGGACAACTATTCACTTTGCAACTTTCTTGCAAAGTGAACTTTGCAACAAAGTTGCTAATGTATAAACCTGATTGTGTCATTGATTACAATGTAAATATGCGGTTTGTAGATAAATGTGACATGATGGTTGGTGCCGTCGAGTGCGTGAGAAAATCTGTGAAGTGGCCAAAGAAATTGTTTTCCACCTCGTTGACGTTGCAGTGATGAACTGTTTCAACACGTATCTGGTGAAATATGGCAGGAGACAACCTATCCGTACATTCAGTGTTGCTCTAGTGTCACAACTACTGGTGAGGTATGGGTGGAGGGCAGTGTTGTGACGCATGGGAGAGTGCCAACAACAAGGCCTCACTCAGTTCCAGACAGACTCAGGGGTAAAGAACACCTTGCTGTACACAAGCTTGGTTATATGCCAAGCACAGGCACACGAGAAAAGGGTAAACGTGCCTGTGTTGTTTGCAAGAACACGCAATGTAGGGAAGAGAAGCAAAGATCCATCTGCACCTGGTGCGTTGAGTGCAAAGTTGCTTTGTGATCTGTTGACTGCTTCAGTGATTACCACACACTTACGCAGTTCTAAGTGTGTTGACAGTGATGTATAGAGTCTGTGATAGTGTACAGTGTGTTAAATAAGTTGCAAATGTAAATAATTGAACATATAGAAAATATGAGCAATATTTGTGGACACATTTGTGATACATGTAACACATTTTCTTTGAACAGTACGGATGTTCTATTTCCTGAATATTGTAAACCTGTTCAATATACATAGAATTAGCCAGAAAAAAACAAAGAAATGCATTTGTAATTGTACAGAAAAAAATTATCATAAAATTATTTGCGGCAACTCGCGCTTGTAGAATCTGGCGTGTGACTGCCTGCGGGAGGCTACGGAACGGACAACCACCAAGCTGTGACGGCACCCAACATTTTCTGGACACTACTGCGGTTAAAGTAAGTACAGTTGTGCAATATTTACAACATATATGTGATCAGGGGAGGGCATTTAACACTGTTCGAAAGAAAAATAATTTTGTCAAAGAATTTCTTTTCTGCACACAGCGGGAATATCATATTTTAAGGCAGCACAGCACAGTGGTTAAAGAACTCCAGAGCCACATAGGACCTGCGAGAATCAGCTTAAAAACAAATGAGTCTTGCTTCATAAATAGGAACTGGCATGTATACGAGAACACATTTTGTGTAAAATTCACGAAATTGCATAAAGTTCAGCAGTAACATGAAATCGTTTCCAGAGGATGGCGGCACAAACAGGTTTGATAAGGAAAAATAACTGAGCAGCCAAAGCTCTCAGCAGACTTTGACTCTTCCATAAAATGAACAGTAGCAAGTGAATGGCAGATAAACTGTTAGAAGAAGGACCATTTCATAATTGTAGAAAGACTCTCATGAGATATGCCAATGCCGATCACGGATCTTAAAGCGACGCAGCACCGGTTGCCTGAGTAGTTTAGAGATGCTGATTCCATGCCGTTGTGCACCTTTAATATTTTCTTCTAAGTGAATGCTCTGGGTTGGAAAAGGATGAAAGGAACCAGAGCAAAATAAAGATTTGGGATGGGACGGGTGGAAGGAATGGTGCCCAACCACATGTGGACGGTCGGGGATTGAACGCCGACCTGTATGTAGCGAGACCGTCGCTCTACCGTCCAGCCGAAGTGGTTGGACATGGGTCGGTGGAGAACCCAATGAATATGTGAAGCACCTATAGTCTAGTTTAGATGGCATTAGAGAGCATAAAAAACACGTTCACTATCTGCAAGTCCCCCTTCTTCCCTCTCACATAATATAGGTAAGGTAAGACCTTGAGAGCACTGACCCAGAGATAATTGACATAGGACGACCAAGACAGGTTGAAGTAAGGATCCAGACACTTTGCATACATGTTGGTGAAAGTAGCTTGGAAGGAGAGGTGCTGGTGAGAGTAGCATGGAAGGAGAGGTGTTGGTGAGAGTAGCATGGAAGGAGAGGTGTTGGTGAGAGTAGCATGGAAGGAGAGGTGCTGGTGAGAGTAACATGGAAGGAGAGGTGCTGGTGAGAGTAGCATGGAAGGAGAGGTGTTGGTGAGAGTAGCATGGAAGGAGAGGTGTTGGTGAGAGTAGCATGGAAGGTGAGGTGTTGGTGAGAGTAACATGGAAGGAGAGGTGTTGGTGAGAGTAACATGGAAGGAGAGGTGTTGGTGAGAGTAACATGGAAGGAGAGGTGTTGGTGAGAGTAACATGGAAGGAGAGGTGTTGGTGAGAGTAACATGGAAGGAGAGGTGTTGGTGAGAGTAGCATGGAAGGAGAGGTGTTGGTGAGAGTAACATGGAAGGAGAGGTGTTGGTGAGAGTAACATGGAAGGAGAGGTGTTGGTGAGAGTAACATGGAAGGAGAGGTACTGGTGAGAGTAACATGGAAGGAGAAGTGTTGGTGAGAGTAACATGGAAGGAGAGGTGTTGGTGAGAGTAACATGGAAGGTGAGGTGTTGGTGAGAGTAGCATGGAAGGAGAAGTGTTGGTGAGAGTAACATGGAAGGAGAGGTGTTGGTGAGAGTAACATGGAAGGAGAGGTGCTGGTGAGAGTAGCATGGAAGGTGAGGTGTTGGTGAGAGTAACATGGAAGGAGAGGTGTTGGTGAGAGTAACATGGAAGGAGAGGTGTTGGTGAGAGTAACATGGAAGGAGAGGTGTTGGTGAGAGTAACATGGAAGGAGAGGTGTTGGTGAGAGTAGCACCGAAGGAGAGGTGTTGGTGAGAGTAGCACCAAAGGAGAGGTGTTGGTGAGAGTAGCACCGAAGGAGAGGTGTTGGTGAGAGTAGCACCGAAGGAGAGGTGTTGGTGAGAGTAGCACCGAAGGAGAGGTGTTGGTGAGAGTAGCACCGAAGGAGAGGTGTTGGTGAGAGTAGCACCGAAGGAGAGGTGTTGGTGAGAGTAGCACCGAAGGAGAGGTGTTGGTGAGAGTAGCACCGAAGGAGAGGTGTTGGTGAGAGTAGCACCGAAGGAGAGGTGTTGGTGTTGCAGGCGAGAGAAGGTGAAATATTATCTTCACTTAGATACTGCTGGTACTGATAACTTTCATAACTTTTTAAATGTATCAACTCTGTAGTCATTGACCTTCTATGAGTGCCACCAACACCTAATTCAGGTCTAAAAACCTAATTAACAGTGGCCATGACGTTAATATGAACAATGGACTGTCGCTAAATTGGAAAAAATTGGTTGTTGACTTTTTATGATCAAATATCACAATTTTGTTATTTTTTTAGATGAATCAATTATTTATCAGACTAAATGAGAAATATAGGTTGTTGGAGTGGCAAACATTTCTTATTTCAGAACATTTTAAAACCGAAATTTTAAATTTTTATCAATTTTAAATTACATCACATCAATGTTTTATTCGAATTTCTTAACACGATAATTAAACGTTCAAACATAAGGTCTTAAAAAGAAATAATGGAATTATTAGACGTAAACGGTCTTAAATGTTAATGATATTCATTTAAATATTGGAATTATTAGAATATTAAACTTAATTCAATTCTGATGAGTTAAAGGAAAAGAGAGAAAAAGAGAGAGTTTGAAGAAAAGAAAGTGAGAGAGAGTGAAAGAGTAGGAGAAAAAGTGAAAGTGAGAGAGAGAGAAGAGAGGAGATGGAGGGAGAGAGAGAAAGAGTTCGAGAAAAAGAAAGTGACCAGCCCACGTGGGAATGTAGTGCCACGAGGCATATGTTTGCATATTTGAATCTAGGTATACTTGGATTACAGTGAACTGTGATACAGTGAATTAGTGAATGATAACACAACAGACATAAGGAAACAGTGACTGATGGCACTTAGTTGACAGAGAAATATCCAAGTGGAGTGACGACGGATCCACTGATGGACCTCGACATAAGGACATCACTATATTCTCGCCTAGTTTGTGTAAACAGAATAACTTGGCTGGTAGGTACGGCTCCTCCACACCCACTCCTAGTCTCTTCCACACTCACTCCTAGTTTCCTCTACTCCCACTCCTAGTCTCCTCCACACTCACTCCTAGTCTCTTCCACACTCACTCCTAGTCTCCTCTACTCCCACTCCTAGTCTCCTCCACACTCACTCCTAGTCTCCTCCACACTCACTCCTAGTCTTCCATACTCACTCCTAGTTTCCTCTACTCCACTCCTAGTCTCCTCCAAACTCACTCCTAGTCTCCTCCACACTCACACCTAGTCTCCTCCATACTCACTCCTAGTCTCCTCCACACCCACTCCTAGTCTCTTCCACACTCTCTCCTAGTCTCCGACACACCACACCTCGTGTCCTCTACACCACTCCTAGTCTCCTCCACACACACTCCTAGTCTCCTCGTCACTCACTCCTAGTCTCCTCCACACCCACTCCTAGTCTCCTCCACACCCACTCCTAGTCTCCTCCACACCCACTCCTTCTCCTCACACCACTCATCCTCATCCACACTCACTCCTAGTCTCCTAC
>WNGS01000011.1:43780-75868 GCA_020271785.1 Procambarus virginalis
CATGGAAGGAGAGGTGTTGGTGAGAGTAGCATGGAAGGAGAGGTGTTGGTGAGAGTAGCATGGAAGGAGAGGTGTTGGTGAGAGTAGCATGGAAGGAGAGGTGTGGTGAGAGTAGCAGGATGGAGGAGAGGTGTTGGTGAGAGTACATGGAAGGAGAGGTGTTGGTGAGAGTAACATGGAAGGAGAGGTGTTGGTGAGAGTAGCATGGAAGGAGAGGTGTTGGTGAGAGTAACATGGAAGGAGAGGTGTTGGTGAGAGTAACATGGAAGGAGATGTTGGTGAGAGTAACATGGAAGGAGAGGTGTTGGTGAGAGTAGCATGGAAGGAGAGGTGTTGGTGAGAGTAGCATGGAAGGAGAGGTGTTGTGAGAGTAGCATGGAAGGAGAGGGTGGTGAGAGTAGCATGGAAGGAGAGGTGGTGGTGAGAGTACATGGAAGGAGAGGTGTTGGGAGAGTAACATGGAAGGAGAGGTGTTGGTGAGAGTAGCATGGAAGGAGAGGTGTTGGTGAGAGTAACATGGAAGGAGAGGTGTTGGTGAGAGTAACATGGAAGGAGAGGTGTTGGTGAGAGTAGCATGGAAAGGAGGTGTTGGTGAGAGTAACATGGAAGGAGAGGTGTTGGTGAGAGTAACATGGAAGGAGAGGTGTTGGTGAGAGTAGCATGGAAGGAGAGGTGTTGGTGAGAGTAACATGGAAGGAGAGGTGTTGGTGAGAGTTAGCAGGGAAGGAGAGGTGTTGGTGAGAGTAACATGGAAGGAGAGGTGTTGGTGAGAGTAACATGGAAGGAGAGGTGTTGGTGAGAGTAACATGGAAGGAGAGGTGTGGTGAGAGTAGCATGGAAGGAGAGGTGTTGGTGAGAGTACATGGAAGGAGAGGTGTGGTGAGAGTAACATGGAAGGTGAGGTGTTGTGAGAGTAGCATGGAAGGTGAGGTGTTGGTGAGAGTAACATGGAAGGAGAGGTGTTGGTGAGAGTAACATGGAAGGAGAGGTGTTGGTGAGAGTAACATGGAAGGAGAGGTGTTGGTGAGAGTAGCATGGAAGGAGAGGTGTGGTGAGAGTAACATGGAAGGAGAGGTGTTGGTGAGAGTAACATGGAAGGAGAGGTGTGGTGAGAGTAACATGGAAGGAGAGGTGTTGGTGAGAGTAACATGGAAGGAGAGGTGTTGTGAGAGTAGCATGGAAGGAGAGGTGTTGGTGAGAGTAGCATGGAAGGAGAGGTGTTGGTGAGAGTAACATGGAAGGAGAGGTGTTGGTGAGAGTAGCATGGAAGGAGAGGTGTGGTGAGAGTAACATGGAAGGAGAGGTGTTGGTGAGAGTAACATGGAAGGAGAGGTGCTGGTGAGAGTAACATGGAAGAGAGGTGTTGGTGAGAGTAGCATGGAAGGAGAGGTGTTGGTGAGAGTAACATGGAAGGAGAGGTGTTGGTGAGAGTAACATGGAAGGAGAGGTGTGGTGAGAGTAACATGGAAGGAGAGGTGTTGGTGAGAGTAACATGGAAGGAGAGGTGTTGGTGAGAGTAACATGGAAGGAGAGGTGTGGTGAGAGTAACATGGAAGGAGAGGTGTTGGTGAGAGTAACATGGAAGGAGAGGTGTTGGTGAGAGTAGCATGGAAGGAGAGGTGTTGGTGAGAGTAGAATGGAAGGAGAGGTGTTGGTGAGAGTAACATGGAAGGAGAGGTGTTGGTGAGAGTAACATGGAAGGAGAGGTGTTGGTGAGAGTAGCATGGAAGGAGATGTTGGTGAGAGTAACATGGAAGGAGAGGGTGGTGAGAGTAACATGGAAGGAGAGGTGTTGGTGAGAGTAACATGGAAGGAGAGGGTTGGTGAGAGTAGCATGGAAGGAGAGGTGTGGTGAGAGTAACATGGAAGGAGAGGTGTTGGTGAGAGTAACATGGAAGGAGAGGTGTTGGTGAGAGTAACATGGAAGGAGAGGTGTTGGTGAGAGTAGCATGGAAGGAGAGGTGTTGGTGAGAGTAGCATGGAAGGAGAGGTGTTGGTGAGAGTAACATGGAAGGAGAGGTGTTGGTGAGAGTAACATGGAAGGAGAGGTGTTGGTGAGAGTAACATGGAAGGAGAGGTGTTGGTGAGAGTAACATGGAAGGAGAGGTGTTGGTGAGAGTAACATGGAAGGAGAGGTGTTGGTGAGAGTAACATGGAAGGAGAGGTGTTGGTGAGAGTAGCATGGAAGGAGAGGTGTTGGTGAGAGTAGCACCAAAGGAGAGGTGTTGGTGAGAGTAACATGGAAGGAGAGGTGTTGGTGAGAGTAACATGGAAGGAGAGGTGTTGGTGAGAGTAACATGGAAGGAGAGGTGTTGGTGAGAGTAACATGGAAGGAGAGGTGTTGGTGAGAGTAACATGGAAGGAGAGGTGTTGGTGAGAGTAACATGGAAGGAGAGGTGTTGGTGAGAGTAACATGGAAGGAGAGGTGTTGGTGAGAGTAGCATGGAAGGAGAGGTGTTGGTGAGAGTAACATGGAAGGAGAGGTGTTGGTGAGAGTAACATGGAAGGAGAGGTGTTGGTGAGAGTAACATGGAAGGAGAGGTGTTGGTGAGAGTAGCATGGAAGGAGAGGTGTTGGTGAGAGTAACATGGAAGGAGAGTGTGTGGTGAGAGTAACATGGAAGGAGAGGTGTTGGTGAGAGTAACATGGAAGGAGAGGTGTTGGTGAGAGTAACATGGAAGGAGAGGTGTTGGTGAGAGTAACATGGAAGGAGAGGTGTTGGTGAGAGTAACATGGAAGGAGAGGTGTTGGTGAGAGTAACATGGAAGGAGAGGTGTTGGTGAGAGTAACATGGAAGGAGAGGTGTGGTGAGAGTAGCATGGAAGGAGAGGTGTTGGTGAGAGTAACATGGAAGGAGAGGTGTTGGTGAGAGTAACATGGAAGGAGAGGTGTTGGTGAGAGTAGCATGGAAGGAGAGGTGTGGTGAGAGTAACATGGAAGGAGAGGTGTTGGTGAGAGTAACATGGAAGGAGAGGTGTTGGTGAGAGTAACATGGAAGGAGAGGTGTTGGTGAGAGTAACATGGAAGGAGAGGTGTGGTGAGAGTAACATGGAAGGAGAGGTGTTGGTGAGAGTAACATGGAAGGAGAGGTGTTGGTGAGAGTAACATGGAAGGAGAGGTGTTGGTGAGAGTAACATGGAAGGAGAGGTGTGGTGAGAGTAACATGGAAGGAGAGGTGTTGGTGAGAGTAACATGGAAGGAGAGGTGTGGTGAGAGTAACATGGAAGGAGAGGTGTTGGTGAGAGTAACATGGAAGGAGAGGTGTTGGTGAGAGTAACATGGAAGGAGAGGTGTTGGTGAGAGTAGCATGGAAGGAGAGGTGTTGGTGAGAGTAACATGGAAGGAGAGGTGTTGGTGAGAGTAACATGGAAGGAGAGGTGTTGGTGAGAGTAACATGGAAGGAGAGGTGTTGGTGAGAGTAACATGGAAGGAGAGGTGTTGGTGAGAGTAGCATGGAAGGAGAGGTGTTGGTGAGAGTAACATGGAAGGAGAGGTGTTGGTGAGAGTAACATGGAAGGAGAGGTGTTGGTGAGAGTAACATGGAAGGAGAGGTGTTGGTGAGAGTAACATGGAAGGAGAGGTGGTTGGTGAGAGTACATGGAAGGAGAGGTGTTGGTGAGAGTAACATGGAAGGAGAGGTGTTGGTGAGAGTAACATGGAAGGAGAGGTGTTGGTGAGAGTAACATGGAAGGAGAGGTGTTGGTGAGAGTAGCATGGAAGGAGAGGTGTTGGTGAGAGTAACATGGAAGGAGAGGTGTTGGTGAGAGTAACATGGAAGGAGAGGTGTTGGTGAGAGTAACATGGAAGGAGAGGTGTTGGTGAGAGTAACATGGAAGGAGAGGTGTTGGTGAGAGTAGCATGGAAGGAGAGGTGTTGGTGAGAGTAACATGGAAGGAGAGGGTTGGTGAGAGTAACATGGAAGGAGAGGTGTTGGTGAGAGTAACATGGAAGGAGAGGTGTTGGTGAGAGTAGCATGGAAGGAGAGGTGTTGGTGAGAGTAACATGGAAGGAGAGGTGTTGGTGAGAGTACATGGAAGGAGAGGTGTTGGTGAGAGTAACATGGAAGGAGAGGTGTTGGTGAGAGTAACATGGAAGGAGAGGTGTTGGTGAGAGTAACATGGAAGGAGAGGTGTTGGTGAGAGTAACATGGAAGGAGAGGTGTTGGTGAGAGTAACATGGAAGGAGAGGTGTTGGTGAGAGTAACATGGAAGGAGAGGTGTTGGTGAGAGTAACATGGAAGGAGAGGTGTTGGTGAGAGTAGCATGGAAGGAGAGGTGTTGGTGAGAGTAACATGGAAGGAGAGGTGTTGGTGAGAGTAACATGGAAGGAGAGGTGTTGGTGAGAGTAACATGGAAGGAGAGGTGTTGGTGAGAGTAACATGGAAGGAGAGGTTGGTGAGAGTAACATGGAAGGAGAGGTGTTGGTGAGAGTAACATGGAAGGAGAGGTGTTGGTGAGAGTAACATGGAAGGAGAGGTGTTGGTGAGAGTAACATGGAAGGAGAGGTGTTGGTGAGAGTAACATGGAAGGAGAGGTGTTGGTGAGAGTAACATGGAAGAGAGGTGTTGGTGAGAGTAACATGGAAGGAGAGGTGTTGGTGAGAGTAACATGGAAGGAGAGGTGTTGGTGAGAGTAACATGGAAGGAGAGGTGTTGGTGAGAGTAACATGGAAGGAGAGGTGTTGGTGAGAGTAACATGGAAGGAGAGGTGTTGGTGAGAGTAACATGGAAGGAGATGTTGGTGAGAGTACATGGAAGGAGAGGTGTTGGTGAGAGTAACATGGAAGGAGAGGTGTTGGTGAGAGTAACATGGAAGGAGAGGTGTTGGTGAGAGTAACATGGAAGGAGAGGTGTTGGTGAGAGTAACATGGAAGGAGAGGGTTGGTGAGAGTAACATGGAAGGAGAGGTGTGGTGAGAGTACATGGAAGGAGAGGTGTTGGTGAGAGTAACATGGAAGGAGAGGTGTTGGTGAGAGTAACATGGAAGGAGAGGTGTTGGTGAGAGTACATGGAAGGAGAGGTGTTGGTGAGAGTAACATGGAAGGAGAGGTGTTGGTGAGAGTAACATGGAAGGAGAGGTGTTGGTGAGAGTAGCATGGAAGGAGAGGTGTTGGTGAGAGTAACATGGAAGGAGAGGTGTTGGTGAGAGTAGCATGGAAGGAGAGGTGTGGTGAGAGTAGCATGGAAGGAGAGGTGTTGGTGAGAGTAACATGGAAGGAGAGGTGTTGGTGAGAGTAGCATGGAAGGAGAGGTGTTGGTGAGAGTAACATGGAAGGAGAGGTGTTGGTGAGAGTAACATGGAAGGAGAGGTGTGGTGAGAGTAACATGGAAGGAGAGGTGTTGGTGAGAGTAACATGGAAGGAGAGGTGTTGGTGAGAGTAACATGGAAGGAGAGGTGTTGGTGAGAGTAACATGGAAGGAGAGGTGTTGGTGAGAGTAACATGGAAGGAGAGGTGTTGGTGAGAGTAGCATGGAAGGAGAGGTGTTGGTGAGAGTAACATGGAAGGAGAGGTGTTGGTGAGAGTAGCATGAAGGAGAGGTGTTGGTGAGAGTAACATGGAAGGAGAGGTGTTGGTGAGAGTAACATGGAAGGAGAGGTGTTGGTGAGAGTAACATGGAAGGAGAGGTGTTGTGAGAGTAACATGGAAGGAGAGGTGTGGTGAGAGTAACATGGAAGGAGAGGTGTGGTGAGAGTAACATGGAAGGAGAGGTGTTGGTGAGAGTAGCATGGAAGGGAGGTGTTGGTGAGAGTAACATGGAAGGAGAGGTGTTGGTGAGAGTAACATGGAAGGAGAGGGTTGGTGAGAGTACATGGAAGGAGAGGTGTTGGTGAGAGTAACATGGAAGGAGAGGTGTTGGTGAGAGTAACATGGAAGGAGAGGTGTTGGTGAGAGTAACATGGAAGGAGAGGTTGGTGAGAGTAGCATGAAGGAGAGGTGTTGGTGAGAGTAACATGGAAGGAGAGGTGTTGGTGAGAGTAACATGGAAGGAGAGGTGTTGGTGAGAGTAGCATGGAAGGAGAGGTGGTGGTGAGAGTAACATGAAGGAGAGGTGTTGGTGAGAGTAACATGGAAGGAGAGGTGTTGGTGAGAGTAACATGGAAGGAGAGGTGTTGGTGAGAGTAACATGGAAGGAGAGGTGTTGGTGAGAGTAACATGGAAGGAGAGGTGTTGTGAGAGTAACATGGAAGGAGAGGTGTTGGTGAGAGTAACATGGAAGGAGAGGTGTTGGTGAGAGTAACATGGAAGGAGAGGTGTTGGTGAGAGTACATGGAAGGAGAGGTGTTGGTGAGAGTAGCATNGAACTACTTACTAAAGTGCCTTTTAGAGCACCCCTTAATCATTTCAAGGCTAAATCTAATCATTATGATTTCCAGACTCGACCAGCTACTTCACCTTCTCCCCTTAACCCTTCTCCTGTAAAGCCTAATTTGAGAAACAACCGACAGGGTTGTCAACCGCAATGAATGTAGTGAATAAGCCTGCAGTGGGTCGGCTATTCCGACCACTAGCAGGTATTGCACGCATTGCAGGAGAAGAGTGGTCATGTGGTAAATTCATGTTATGCTTTGCACCCAGAGTTGAGACCAACTGGTCTATATGAGTAGGGGTTTGCAAAGCAGTAATGCCAATGTTGCTTCAGTCATGCCCAAGTGGATGACTAATTTTGATCCATACCTACATTCGGGAACCCTATTATGTACTAGTGGAACCTGGAAACCAGTTCAGTTGTTAAGAGACACTGGTGCTTCCCAGTCTGTAATTTCTCGCCGTGTTCTTACTGATGTTAGCACAGAAGACACTGGAGAGGTAGTGTTATTGCAGGGACTTGGAGGGCATATCCAGAGTGTACCACTAATCAAGGTTAACCTGAATTCTTCTATTACACCAGGTTGGTGCACTGTAGCAGTCAGTGAGCAGTTGCCCATTCCTGGGATTGATATAATTGTAGGTAATGATTTTGACAAGTGTCAATTTAGTGGACCGATTGTCCTGTTATGTATACAAACCTAATGCAGTACTGGCTCAACCAGATGAGGATGATGGTGTCATTTATCCAGCCTGTGTTGTGACCAGATCCATGGGTAAGCAGAATGTGGTAAGTCCTGCTACTACCAAGGTGGATGTTCTAGAGGCCAGGACCCCTTCAGACAGGGAGGTGGAGGTGGACCTTGAAGATACATTTATAGCTCACATGGATGACGAGAGTGAGGCCGGTGCCAAAGCCCTAATTTATTCTGACCCAGATGGTCTGGAAGATGTGGCCCAGGTACCACTTCCTCGCCCGCTCGCTCCAGTTGGAGAGTTCCAGACCTTGCGTAAGTTAGAGTACTGATCCCAGTCTAGCTGAGTGTTATGCAGAAGCAGCCGACTCCATTGATACTTTGGAGGAGAGTACGGGTTGTTATTTCAAGGATCAATGTCTGATGAGAAGATGGAGACCATCAGGAACTCCCTCATCAGATGATGTGAGTTTAAAACCCAGCTCGTTGTGCCAACAGAGTATAGGGAGCAAGTATTGCAAGCTGCTCATGATGACCTGATGGGAGGCCATCAAGGCATTACCAGTATGTATCATAAGATCTGTAAACTTTTTTATTGGCCTAAACTTAAAAAAGATGTGGTCAGATATTGCCACAACTGTGTGTGTGTCAAACTGTTGGTAAGCCAAATCAGACTGTGCCACGAGCACCATTATACCCTATTGTAGTGCCAGAAGAGCCTTTTACTCATGTGGTACTGGATTGTGTCGGACCTTTACCCCGTACCAAATCCGGAAATATGTATATGTTTACAATTTTATGTATGACCACCAGGTTCCCTGAAGCGTATGCTTTACGTAATATTAGAGCTTCTTCCATTATACGGCAGTTGGAACGATTCTTCTCATTATTCGGTATGCCCCGTGTAATTCAAACTGATAATGGGAGTAATTTTTGTTCCACCACTTTTAAAAATTCTGTAGCATGTTTGGTATCAAACACAATTTTTCAAGTCCTTACCATCCTCAGAGTCAGGGGGGAATCGAGCGGTTCCACCAAACTCTCAAGAAAATGTTGAAGGCAACTGGGGAAGATTCACCCAGACATTGGGATGATAATCTGCCATTTGTGTTATTTGCGGCTAGAGATGGATTGCACAGTGCACTAGGCTGTTCTCCATTCGAGCTTGTATTCGGACATCAGGTGAGAGGACCTTTAAAGATGTTATATGAAAATTTATTAGATGTTACAGCCAGGCAGAGTGAGCGTTACCTGACGGACGTCAAGAGAAAGTTGTCCAGAACGAGGGAGTTGGCCTTACGACATCTAGGTGAACAACAACAAGAAATGAAGCAGAAACATGACCAGAGGTTCAAGGCCAAACTCAGAGTTTTTGAGCCAGGAGATTGGTATTGGTCTTGAAGCCTCGCATGGGTACGTCTATGTCTAATAAATTCGCAGGACCGTATCAAGTAGTCAAACGTCTTGGGGAGGTTACTTACAAAGTCTGCCATCCCAAGCAGAAACGACAGAATGAGTGTACATGTAAACCGATTGAAGGCTTATTGTGGGCCTAATATTGTGGCTTGTTGTGTTGCGAAAGGAAATTCCTGAAGAATCAAGTATGGCTGAGGAAGTTAGTAATGCTTATTTGTCTAATTCCAGTAGTTCCGGGGAAGACTTGAGTCATTTGCAGGAGGAGGAGAGAGCAGAGTTCCAGAACCTTTTGGAGGTGTCTTCTAGCTTGTTTGGGGAGGTCCCCACTCAAACTTCTCTGATTACTCACGATATCACCTTGACAAATGTGACTCCAATTCGGTTGCACCCTTATCGAGTGACACCCGAGAAACGTCGTATCATCCAGGAGGAGGTTGATTATCTTCTTCGACATGGGTTCATCAGACCCAGTCAGTTCCTGGAGTTCGCCATGCCTCTTAGTACCAAAACCGGAAGACAAGTGGAGATTAGTAGTGGATTATAGAAAACTCAACCAGGTAACGGTAGTTGATGTCTATCCTTTACCTTTATTAGAAGAATGTGTTGATACTATAGGTCATGCCAACTTTGTATCTAAATTAGACTTATCTAAGGGTTATCATCAGATACCTCTTACGGATTTTGCCAGGGAAGTGACAGCATTTATCACTCCTGATGGAGCTTACGAGTTTAATGTAATGCCGTTTGGATTAAGGAATGCTCCAGCCACGTTTCAGAAATTAATGAATTTTTTGTTGAAGGATGTGCCAGACTGTAGGGCATATTTGGATGACATTGTGATTTTTAGTAAGAATTGGGTAGATCATATGTCTAGTTTAAAGAAATTGTTCTGTATATTGCAACATGCTAATTTGACTGTCAATATGAAGAAATGTAGTTGGGCTAAAGGAACTATAGTGTATTTAGGACATGAGGTTGGACAAGGAAGGATAGTCCCATTGCACGATAAGATTCAGGCAATTGTGGAGAACCCAGTCCTAACCAACAAGAAGTCTGTGCAAAGATTTATTGGAATGTGTGCGTATTATAGGAGGTATTGTAAAAACTTTTCTATTGTTGCTGCACCCATAACAAATCTTTTAAGGAAACAGGTAAAATTTAAGTGGACGCAGGAGTGTCAGAACTCTTTTCAGAAGTTGAAAGGAATTCTCTCTACTTCACCTGTGTTAGCTAGTCCACAGTATGATAAACCTTTTATTCTTCACATAGACGCCTCAGATTTAGGAGCAGGTGCTGTTTTGTTCCAAGTAGGACCAGATGGGTTAGAACATCCTGTTTATTATTTTTCACGTAAATTTGACAGGACACAAATTAATTACTCTGTAGTTGAGAAAGAGGCACTTTGTTTAATACTGGCAGTGAAGAAATTTGAAACATATTTGTCAGGAAATGAAGTAGTAGTATATACGGATCATAATCCATTGACATTTATCAATTCTATGAAGTGTAAAAACCAGAGAATACTTAGATGGTCATTGATACTGCAGGAGTTCAATATTGTCATTCGTCATATTCCTGGGAGGCAAAATGTTATTGCTGATGCCTTATCCAGAGGATTTCCTGTTGCAGTGCCATAATCTGTAGTGTTCTTTATTCATGAGATGTGTATACATTTTGTAAATTTTGTTTGTGTGAAATTCCTTGCTTAGTTGACGTATTTTTATGTTGTAATTTTTTCATGGATTATTTCATGCAGTCAAAAAAATGAAATCAACTTGCAGTTCATTTCATTTTTTTCTTAGGGCCGGGAGGGATGTCACGAATCTTGCTAAAGATTCATTCATGTTCTCATTCATTCGTTTTAAGATTCATTCATTACTATCTTATTCTCTAATTAATATGAGAAATTGTATCTAGTATGAGAAATTTTATATAATATATAGATTTTATATAGATTATATAGTATAACACTATATATTGTATGAAGGTTCGTGTTACAATGCTCAGGATTTCTCCGTGGGCAGTTGCCCAGTTTGGATAGTCTGTTAATAGTTAGGGAGGTGACGCCGTCCTGGCAAGCCAGTAATCCGGCAGTAGCGTGAAGGCGGTGGTCGAGGGTAGTCATGGGTTAAGCTCAGTCCTTGGTGTTGGTTATTTTTAGTTATTTCTCTGGTTAGATGATTGCGGGTATTCCCTTTTACGTATTCATGTTCTGGTGATATTGCTCATGCCTCACTAAGAAGTTTTTATTTATGTTAATGCAAGTTAAAGAATGTTCTGGTTTTCATACGTACTATTTAATTGTTATATTTTGTCCCCCTTAGCACAAATATATTGTTCACCTTTTGTTTTACAGTGACTTTTTGATACCCCTAGACGTTTGTGGCAAGGCCGATTTAATATTACTTTAACACTGCTGGGTGAAGAACCATATTTAGACTCAAGGGTGGTGACAACAATCTCAAGGGCAAGGTAAGATACACGTCCAGAAAATTCCAGACCCACGGTCTCAGAGCGGCGAACAGGGGGGGTAGGGGGTTTCCCCATGGCGCTGACGCAATAACAACACCCTCCCACAGGGAACGCCTAGCAAAGACTGGGGAGCGCTTGGCGAGCACATCTACGCCCCTGGCGGCCAGGCCGCCAATCTCCTCAACGGATTTTTTTGTAGATCACATTCACTGTGCCATCATGCCAGTGAACGGCCGTAAAGTTCAGCTGGTCGATGCATAATGAACTTCTCTCAGTATTTGCTGGCAACCTATTCCATCAGCTTTAGTGACTGAAAGTTCATCAACCAACCTGTTATAATTACTGTTAGTTCCATTTGTTATTTTATGTTTGCCATGTATATTTCGTGTTCGAAACAGAGTAGAAAAATGCAGTTAAAATATATAAAATTAAATACATTTTCAGGATCGGGCAATGTTACTCCAGCTTTGGGGTTCTTATGACACTGGTCATTTTCTCGAGCAGTAGAGCAATAATTACTGACCTTATCACTTCAACTATTACCTTTATATTTTCCTTTAGTTATTGTTTCCTCAGAATATATTTTAAAATATTTCATTGTATTCAGTCCTTCTTACCTTCCTCAGCAGTGACAGTGTTCGAGGGACGGGGTGTGGGGCACTGGGGGTTGTTTTGACTTATTACTAACAGCTTTTCCACGAGGGTTACATGGGAGGTTGGACCCTCCCACCATACAATTATTTGTATAATTCATTGGTTCGTGTAATGCATAACTTGATCTTGTATTAATATTAGACAGCTTATCATTCTCCTGGTAATACATAATGTTGGGGTCTAAGTTCGCGAGCTTTCTTAAACCGAAGTGTGCTTCTTACTACCACAAAGTCTTCATGATGTTGGTTTCCTCAGTAGTTGCACCGCCTCTACGCTACTCGAAGTTTAAAGGTAGTGCACTCATTTCTCGGGTAGTTCTGGATGTACCGTTCATATCATGCTAACTACTGTAAACGTTGTCAGTCTCACTCTGCCAGTTAGATACTGAATGTGCATGTTGTAGAGTGTCTATTTTGACTGACAAGGCATTCCAGATTTCAGTTATTTGTTACAGTTTAACAGGTAGTAAAGATGTGTAATGAGGTGGTAATTATCACCTTACAGGAAGGGAGTGCACTCACCACTGAGACCATCACCCACAGTACCTGCTACTCATATGTTTTACCACATGACAGTCATCTACGCGACACCACTCACCATCCGTATTCTTCTGTACTACAGAGATTGATGGCATTCTCTACTTTTCATTTACATTAGAAATTAGCAAAATTTGGCAGCAGGTACAAAAGAAAATTTAGCATCGTTTGTGGCACAGAAAATAAGAATTTTCTAGTTATTATTCTGTGGAAGCCAATAAGAGAACAAAAACACAAACTGATCTATGTCAAAGGTATCAGCTTCACCTAGTATTTTATCAATGAACAAATGATTAATAACACACTGGGAAAACATGATTTCTAATCATCCAGAAAATTAGGAGGAGCGCTACTGTAAATGGGACAATGCAGTTCGGATAGTAAGGTGCAGTCAATATGTAACCTGTTGCAGAGTTGTCACCTTGGGTTACAGTGCTAGAGGGGGGGAAGGGGGAGGCCGGAGGTCGCAGTTAATGGTATTTAGTTTGTTTGTTTAAATACACGACAATCTGTCTCTCTAGTGGTTGCGGAATGCATTTTGAATGACTGAGTAGAACTCTATGAAAGGAATAGCATTTTTGGACATAGGATCTATATGAATGGATTCTTTAGTAGCGGCATCTGTGAGTTAATTATAGGCAATTCCAATATGGCTTGGGGACCCAGGACAGTTCTACAATTATATACCTACTACAGAAGTGGAATAGCCTGTATAGGATTTGTTCAAAACATGATGGAAAGGGTTGACCCCCACACTGCACAGAGCGGTTTTAAGCACTAGATCAGAGGTGCGCAGAGTGCCTCTGGGCGCTCGTAGGTATAGCGTAGGATTAAAAAGTTCAACGTGGTTACTCGGGTATGAAATGGATGCCTGAGGTCTCCTGGTGTTGCAGAGCCCCAGGTTTAAGGTAGCAACCATGTCTGATGTTTCATCTATGAGCTCCCGGTCTACAGTCAGCCGCTGTGTTGCAAAATAACTCTCAGAGGACAACATAGAAGACATGTTGTTTGATGAACGACCGATTACTGATGATTTAGATTACAGCTCAGAGAAGTACAGTCATCGTTTTCACCCAATTCCTTCCTTCCTTAAGTAGTTAGGGTTAATCCCATGGGTCTTTGCCCCTTTGTACATGGGAGCCAATGCCCACCCTAGGGGCCCCCCTCAATCTACCAAGGGCTGGCCTTGAATTGCATCCCTTGCGAGTGGGGAAATCCAACCTCACCTTTGTTGCTCTCAGTCGGACTTGCCCGCTGTAACACTGGAAGAATACACAGGTAAATCCTTACCTCTTTAAGTCAAGGTCGACAGCTGGGTGTTCATACTCGTGTCCCAGCAACACTCCTCAGTGGTCTTATTTGTTATCACAAACCAAGGAGTCAATGTCAGATGCAATGCAATGCCACATAAATAGTCTACTCAAATAGACCTAGAGACGAAGGCTCACTCAAACACAGTATAAAAAATGATGATAAGCTTACTGAATAAAACTACACTGGATCCGCATAAAGAATAATATACATGGATCTATCAGATTGTGGCAACACTCCTCACCTGCCTCTGGCAACACAGTCAGCTGGACGATTCAAAACTTCAATCCTGGCCTCTTGAATCCAGCCACTTTCTCTAGCTGCCCAAAATGTCACAGCGCCCACACACATACATTAATATATATTAACTCATGTATATATGAATAACCTGGCACCTAGCCTAACACTACCACGCTGGCAGTAATAATAAAGACAATGCTCACGACATGAATGATATCCTAGCTCACCTAGACCAAGGGGTAATGGGAGGGAATTTATGTACCTTAACTGTTTCTACTACATAGTCGACATATCCTCTAGCGAGGATCGCTGAGGTCCTCGGTCCTGGCGTTCGGTCCTCCATTGATCAGAGTCCTGTACACACAAGGGCCTCAGTTGACTTGTAGATGAGCGTCCTCGCCGTACTCACACTCTGCAGGCAGGTCCTCCTCCTCCTCCTGAGGTACTGGAGACAGGTCCCTGTGCACGTCGTCTTCTTCCTCCCACACTGGAACTGTAGACAAACTTACAGTCTGGTTCAGTGTTTCCTCCTCAGTCTTCCAGTGGACTTGACCCCGGGCACAGCAGCTCGCCTGACGCGTTTGAACATGGCCCGCGGGGGGGGGGGGGGAGTCTTCCCGAACCCCGCCCGAAATTCACCTCCGCCGCAGACGGAGGTGAATGTCGGAAAGAATGAATGAAGGAATGTCAGAGGAATGAATGAATCAGTAAAAGTGCTCTTGGCGCTCTAACACCAGCCAAGGTCTGCTTCCATGTACTTCACAGGAATCAAATAATCTCCCATGACGTCTGCGTTACTAATGTGGCTGCTTGGGTCCATTGGATGGGGCTTCCTAGCCTCCAAATTGGGAGCGCATTCGAGCGTTTCCGCTCTCGATGACAGGCTGTGACACACTGTACCCGCAGGAGCGCCGAGCCGCCCAGAGCCCTCCGTTTTGTGACGTCACGCCTCCCGAGGGCTCCTCGTCCATTGGTCTATATTGTCACGTGACCCTACCTAGCATCAGAATCAACTGACTGCAGGCGTCACGCTCCTTTGGCGGGAAGTGGAAAGCCTCGACGCCATTTTGTAACACCAAAAAGGCGTAAGCTACTTGTAAAACCAAACTAAATCGGCTAATTCGCTGCCAACACGATAACTTTCTATATCTTTATATATATCAAAATGTTCCCTGAGCATCAGAGAACGTGAAAGTCGCAGAGATATGACTCTTGATGCCGGGACAGGAAAGACATAGGGGTGGGACACCATCACAGTACCTAATACAGGGGTCTGACATGAGTGATGGGGAGTATGCGATGGACGATGTCGAGAGTGTGTACAGTACACGCACCTCGCCCGGCCTCCCACGCTGCCCTGGGTCAACACCACTGGAGTTACCATCACCATCTGTCACCGGACGTAAGTCTACTGGGTGATGCAGGCGATGAATCACAATAACGTGGCTAAATTATGTTGCCCAGACCACACACTAGTAGGTGAAGGGACGACGACGTTTCGGTCCGTCCTGGGACCGCATCGACTTGAGAATGGTCCAGGACGGAGCGAAACGTCGTCGTCCCTTCACCTTCTAGTGTGTGGTCTGGTCTACTGGGCGATACTACATGTTATGAGTCATTTTCTGGATTCAATGCCATAGACAGATACAAGCAGTGTTGATGAGCTGAATACAAGGGGGGGCTATGGTGTTACTATGCGGAGTTTTGCTGCCCCAGCACAAGCACTGCCCCGGCCCAAGACAGCGCCAGCATCTCACGCGGCCTGACGACAATGCGTCCTCGTCATCAGGTGTTGGTGGTAGGCCTTTACTATGTAAAACAGTCTAATCTCCTTGCATGCCCACGTACAGCTCTAGCACAAGACGTAGTAGCCGTGGTGTTGGCACCCGTGCTGGTGGTGCTCGTGCTGGTGTTGACCGTGGTGCTGGTGCTCGTGCTGGTGGTGCTCGTGCTGGTGTTGACCGTGGTGTTGGCGCTCGTGCTGGTGTTGACCGTGGTGTTGGCACCCGTGCTGGTGGTGCTCGTGCTGGTGTTGACCGTGGTGCTGGTGCTCGTGCTGGTGGTGCTCGTGCTGGTGTTGACCGTGGTGTTGGCGCTCGTGCTGGTGTTGACCGTGGTGTTGGCACCCGTGCTGGTGGTGCTCGTGCTGGTGTTGACCGTGGTGTTGGCATCCGTGCTGGTGGTGCTCGTGCTAGTGTTGACCGTGGTGTTGGCACCCGTGATGTTGGCACCCGTGCTGGTGTTGACCGTGGTGTTGGCACCAAAACCAAAAATACGGGTGTAATTGTTTGGCAGGATTGTGAGAATTTTGTCGCACAAATTCCAGCATTTGATTATACAGATGTTGGTGTGATACCCTTATTCCCCTATAATAATGAGGATATGCCTGAAATGGATTATTTTATGGCATATTTCGATCAACCATTCATGGACCATCTCGTTGCAGAGACGAACCAATACGCTCTGGAACTCATTGACTCCGGAATGTTACCTGCCTCTCGATTGACACGTTGGAAAGACACGACTATTGAGGAAATGTATGTGATTTTAGCGTTGAGCATGATGATGAAGCATGCAGATAAACACGTGATCCAGGATTTTTGGAACAAAGACAGTCTTGTTCCTACCCCCTTATTCTACAGGGACATGTCTCGTGATAGGTTCCTGTTGCTTCTCAGGTGCCTACACTTTGAGAACAATGTTAAGGAAGACAGACACGACAGACTGTGGAAAGTGCGGAAGATATTTAATGAATTGAGTTTCGTGACTATTTTGAACCAGCACAGAGTGTCTTGACTGATGAATAGCTAGTCCTCTTCAAGGGACAACTCGCGTTCACGCAGTACATTTCATCAAAGCGGCACCAGATGAACAAATCCACAAGGGCCGTGACGAAGATTCGAACTTACGTCCGAGAGCATCCCAGACGCTGCTTTAATCGACTGAGCTACGACATGGTTGTTGTGTACAGCAACTTACATGTCGAGATGGTCAAGATCCACACGGCTTCTCAAGCAGTATCGTGAAAACACTCATGGAACCGTTGCTGAACAAGGAGCATATCCTGTTCACAGACAATCATTATACCAGCCCCTTGCTAACCAGAGTTCTCCTTGTCCACGACACCGGCGTATGTGGCACTGTCAAGGCCCACAGGTGGCAAATGCTAGCGTTTGGCATTGGTATTGCAGTGGCTGATTGCCAACTGAGAAAGTGTGATAAAATGTTATCAGTGTGCTGGAGGGATAGACGCGAGGTGAATATGTTGATAACTATTCACACCGGTGTCATGTTGGACAACTATTCACTTTGCAACTTTCCTGCAAAGTGAACTTTGCAACAAAGTTGCTAATGTATAAACCTGATTGTGTCATTGATTACAATGTAAATATGCGGTTTGTAGATAAATGTGACATGATGGTTGGTGCCGTCGAGTGCGTGAGAAAATCTGTGAAGTGGCCAAAGAAATTGTTTTCCACCTCGTTGACGTTGCAGTGATGAACTGTTTCAACACGTATCTCGTGAAATATGGCAGGAGACAACCTATCCGTACATTCAGTGTTGCTCTAGTGTCACAACTACTGGTGAGGTATGGGTGGAGGGCAGTGTTGTGACGCATGGGAGAGTGCCAACAACAAGGCCTCACTCAGTTCCAGACAGACTCAGGGGTAAAGAACACCTTGCTGTACACAAGCTTGGTTATATGCCAAGCACAGGCACACGAGAAAAGGGTAAACGTGCCTGTGTTGTTTGCAAGAACACGCAATGTAGGGAAGAGAAGCAAAGATCCATCTGCACCTGGTGCGTTGAGTGCAAAGTTGCTTTGTGATCTGTTGACTGCTTCAGTGATTACCACACACTTACGCAGTTCTAAGTGTGTTGACAGTGATGTATAGAGTCTGTGATAGTGTACAGTGTGTTAAATAAGTTGCAAATGTAAATAATTGAACATATAGAAAATATGAGCAATATTTGTGGACACATTTGTGATACATGTAACACATTTTCTTTGAACAGTACGGATGTTCTATTTCCTGAATATTGTAAACCTGTTCAATATACATAGAATTAGCCAGAAAAAAACAAAGAAATGCATTTGTAATTGTACAGAAAAAAATTATCATAAAATTATTTGCGGCAACTCGCGCTTGTAGAATCTGGCGTGTGACTGCCTGCGGGAGGCTACGGAACGGACAACCACCAAGCTGTGACGGCACCCAACATTTTCTGGACACTACTGCGGTTAAAGTAAGTACAGTTGTGCAATATTTACAACATATATGTGATCAGGGGAGGGCATTTAACACTGTTCGAAAGAAAAATAATTTTGTCAAAGAATTTCTTTTCTGCACACAGCGGGAATATCATATTTTAAGGCAGCACAGCACAGTGGTTAAAGAACTCCAGAGCCACATAGGACCTGCGAGAATCAGCTTAAAAACAAATGAGTCTTGCTTCATAAATAGGAACTGGCATGTATACGAGAACACATTTTGTGTAAAATTCACGAAATTGCATAAAGTTCAGCAGTAACATGAAATCGTTTCCAGAGGATGGCGGCACAAACAGGTTTGATAAGGAAAAATAACTGAGCAGCCAAAGCTCTCAGCAGACTTTGACTCTTCCATAAAATGAACAGTAGCAAGTGAATGGCAGATAAACTGTTAGAAGAAGGACCATTTCATAATTGTAGAAAGACTCTCATGAGATATGCCAATGCCGATCACGGATCTTAAAGCGACGCAGCACCGGTTGCCTGAGTAGTTTAGAGATGCTGATTCCATGCATCTCATTCATTCATTCCATGATTCCATGAAGATTTGGGATGGGACGGGTGGAAGGAATGGTGCCCAACCACATGTGGACGGTCGGGGATTGAACGCCGACCTGTATGTAGCGAGACCGTCGCTCTACCGTCCAGCCGAAGTGGTTGGACATGGGTCGGTGGAGAACCCAATGAATATGTGAAGCACCTATAGTCTAGTTTAGATGGCATTAGAGAGCATAAAAAAACACGTTCACTATCTGCAAGTCCCCCTTCTTCCCCTCTCACATAATATAGGTAAGGTAAGACCTTGAGAGCACTGACCCAGAGATAATTGACATAGGACGACCAAGACAGGTTGAAGTAAGGGTCCAGACACTTTGCATACATGTTGGTGAAAGTAGCTTGGAAGGAGAGGTGTTGGTGAGAGTAGCATGGAAGGAGAGGTGTTGGTGAGAGTAGCATGGAAGGAGAGGTGCTGGTGAGAGTAGCATGGAAGGAGAGGTGCTGGTGAGAGTAGCTTGGAAGGAGAGGTGTTGGTGAGAGTAGCATGGAAGGAGAGGTGTTGGTGAGAGTAACATGGAAGGAGAGGTGTTGGTGAGAGTAGCATGGAAGGAGAGGTGCTGGTGAGAGTAGCATGGAAGGAGAGGTGCAGGTGAGAGTAGCATGGAAGGAGAGGTGTTGGTGAGAGTAGCATGGAAGGAGAGGTGCTGGTGAGAGTAGCATGGAAGGAGAGGTGCTGGTGAGAGTAGCATGGAAGGAGAGGTGCTGGTGAGAGTAGCATGGAAGGAGAGGTGTTGGTGAGAGTAGCATGGAAGGAGAGGTGCTGGTGAGAGTAGCATGGAAGGAGAGGTGTTGGTGAGAGTAGCATGGAAGGAGAGGTGTTGGTGAGAGTAGCATGGAAGGAGAGGTGTTGGTGAGAGTAGCATGGAAGGTGAGGTGCTGGTGAGAGTAGCATGGAAGGAGAGGTGTTGGTGAGAGTAGCATGGAAGGAGAGGTGCTGGTGAGAGTAGCATGGAAGGAGAGGTGCTGGTGAGAGTAGCATGGAAGGAGAGGTGTTGGTGAGAGTAGCATGGAAGGAGAGGTGCTGGTGAGAGTAGCATGGAAGGAGAGGTGCTGGTGAGAGTAGCATGGAAGGAGAGGTGTTGGTGAGAGTAGCATGGAAGGAGAGGTGCTGGTGAGAGTAGCATGGAAGGAGAGGTGCTGGTGAGAGTAACATGGAAGGAGAGGTGCTGGTGAGAGTAGCATGGAAGGAGAGGTGTTGGTGAGAGTAGCATAGAAGGAGAGGTGCTGGTGAGAGTAGCATGGAAGGAGAGGTGCTGGTGAGAGTAGCATGGAAGGAGAGGTGCTGGTGAGAGTAGCATGGAAGGAGAGGTGTTGGTGAGAGTAGCATGGAAGGAGAGGTGTTGGTGAGAGTAGCATGGAAGGAGAGGTGTTGGTGAGAGTAGCATAGAAGGAGAGGTGTTGGTGAGAGTAGCATGGAAGGAGAGGTGCAGGTGAGAATAGGATGGAAGGAGAGGTGATGATGAGAGTAGCATGGAAGGAGAGGTGCTGGTGAGAGTAGCATGGAAGGAGAGGTGTTAGTGAGAGTAGCATGGAAGGAGAGGTGCTGGTGAGAGTAACATGGAAGGAGAGGTGTTGGTGAGAGTAGCATGGAAGAGAGGTGCTGGTGAGAGTAGCATGGAAGGAGAGGTGTTGGTGAGAGTAACATGGAAGGAGAGGTGTTGGTGAGAGTAGCATGGAAGGAGAGGTGTTGGTGAGAGTAGCATGAAGGAGAGGTGTTGGTGAGAGTAGCATGGAAGGAGAGGTGCTGGTGAGAGTAGCATGGAAGGAGAGGTGTTGGTGAGAGTAGCATGGAAGGAGAGGTGCAGGTGAGAGTAGCATGGAAGGAGAGGTGTTGGTGAGAGTAGCATGAAGGAGAGGTGTTGGTGAGTAGCATGGAAGGAGAGGTCCTGGTGAGAGTAGCATGGAAGGAGAGGTGCTGGTGAGAGTAACATGGAAGGAGAGGTGTTGATGAGAGTAGCATGGAAGGAGAGGTGTTGGTGAGAGTAGCATGGAAGGAGAGGTGCTGGTGAGAGTAGCATGGAAGGAGAGGTGTTGGTGAGAGTAGCATGGAAGGAGAGGTGCTGGTGAGAGTAGCATGGAAGGAGAGGTATTGGTGAGAGTAGCATGGAAGGAGAGGTGCTGGTGAGAGTACCATGGAAGGAGAGGTATTGGTGAGAGTAGCATGGAAGGAGAGGTGCTGGTGAGAGTAGCATGGAAGGAGAGGTGTTGGTGAGAGTAGCATGGAAGGAGAGGTGCTGGTGAGAGTAGCATGGAAGGAGAGGTGTGGTGAGAGTAGCATGGAAGGAGAGGTGTTGGTGAGAGTAGCATGGAAGGAGAGGTGTTGGTGAGAGTAGCATGGAAGGAGAGGTGTGGTGAGAGTAGCATGGAAGGAGAGGTGCTGGGTGAGAGTAGCATGGAAGGAGAGGTGTTGGTGAGAGNAGTAGCATGGAAGGAGAGGTGTGGTGAGAGTAGCATGGAAGGAGAGGTGTGGTGAGAGTAGCATGGAAGGAGAGGTGTTGGTGAGAGTAGCATGGAAGGAGAGGGTGGTGAGAGTAGCATGGAAGGAGAGGTGTTGGTGAGAGTAGCATGGAAGGAGAGGTGTTGGTGAGAGTAGCATGGAAGGAGAGGTGTTGGTGAGAGTAGCATGGAAGGAGAGGTGTTGGTGAGAGTAGCATGGAAGGAGAGGTGTGGTGAGAGTAGCATGGAAGGAGAGGTGTTGGTGAGAGTAGCATGGAAGGAGAGGTGTTGGTGAGAGTAGCATGGAAGGAGAGGTGTTGGTGAGAGTAGCATGGAAGGAGAGGTGTTGGTGAGAGTAGCATGGAAGGAGAGGTGCTGGTGAGAGTAGCATGGAAGGAGAGGTGTGGTGTGAGAGTAGCATGGAAGGAGAGGTGTTGGTGAGAGTAGCATGGAAGGAGAGGTGTTGGTGAGAGTAGAATAGATTGAAGTAGCATGGAAGGAGAGGTGTTGGTGAGAGTAGCATGGAAGGAGAGGTGTTGGTGAGAGTAGCATGGAAGGAGAGGTGTTGGTGAGAGTAGCATGGAAGGAGAGGTGTTGGTGAGAGTAGCATGGAAGGAGAGGTGTGGTGAGAGTAGCATGGAAGGAGAGGTGTTGGTGAGAGTAGCATGGAAGGAGAGGTGTTGGTGAGAGTAGCATGGAAGGAGAGGTGTTGGTGAGAGTAGCATGGAAGGAGAGGTGTGGTGAGAGTAGCATGGAAGGAGAGGTGTGGTGAGAGTAGCATGGAAGGAGAGGTGTTGGTGAGAGTAGCATGGAAGGAGAGGTGTTGGTGAGAGTAGCATGGAAGGAGAGGTGTTGGTGAGAGTAGCATGGAAGGAGAGGTGTTGGTGAGAGTAGCATGGAAGGAGAGGTGTTGGTGAGAGTAGCATGGAAGGAGAGGTGTTGGTGAGAGTAGCATGGAAGGAGAGGTGTTGGTGAGAGTAGCATGGAAGGAGAGGTGTGGTGAGAGTAGCATGGAAGGAGAGGTGTTGGTGAGAGTAGCATGGAAGGAGAGGTGTTGGTGAGAGTAGCATGGAAGGAGAGGTGTTGGTGAGAGTAGCATGGAAGGAGAGGTGTTGGTGAGAGTAGCATGGAAGGAGAGGTGTTGGTGAGAGTAGCATGGAAGGAGAGGTGTTGGTGAGAGTAGCATGGAAGGAGAGGTGTTGGTGAGAGTAGCATGGAAGGAGAGGTGTTGGTGAGAGTAGCATGGAAGGAGAGGTGTTGGTGAGAGTAGCATGGAAGGAGAGGTGTTGGTGAGAGTAGCATGGAAGGAGAGGTGTGGTGAGAGTAGCATGGAAGGAGAGGTGTTGGTGAGAGTAGCATGGAAGGAGAGGTGTTGGTGAGAGTAGCATGGAAGGAGAGGTGTTGGTGAGAGTAGCATGGAAGGAGAGGTGTTGGTGAGAGTAGCATGGAAGGAGAGGTGTTGGTGAGAGTAGCATGGAAGGAGAGGTGTTGGTGAGAGTAGCATGGAAGGAGAGGTTGGTGAGAGTAGCATGGAAGGAGAGGTGTTGGTGAGAGTAGCATGGAAGGAGAGGTGTTGGTGAGAGTAGCATGGAAGGAGAGGTGTTGGTGAGAGTAGCATGGAAGGAGAGGTGTGGTGAGAGTAGCATGGAAGGAGAGGTGCTGGTGAGAGTAGCATGGAAGGAGAGGTGTTGGTGAGAGTAGCATGGAAGGAGAGGTGTTGGTGAGAGTAGCATGGAAGGAGAGGTGTTGGTGAGAGTAGCATGGAAGGAGAGGTGTTGGTGAGAGTAGCATGGAAGGAGAGGTGTTGGTGAGAGTAGCATGGAAGGAGAGGTGTTGGTGAGAGTAGCATGGAAGGAGAGGTGTTGGTGAGAGTAGCATGGAAGGAGAGGTGTTGGTGAGAGTAGCATGGAAGGAGAGGTGTTGGTGAGAGTAGCATGGAAGGAGAGGTGTTGGTGAGAGTAGCATGGAAGGAGAGGTGTTGGTGAGAGTAGCATGGAAGGAGAGGTGTTGGTGAGAGTAGCATGGAAGGAGAGGTGTTGGTGAGAGTAGCATGGAAGGAGAGGTTGGTGAGAGTAGCATGGAAGGAGAGGTGTTGGTGAGAGTAGCATGGAAGGAGAGGTGTTGGTGAGAGTAGCATGGAAGGAGAGGTGTTGGTGAGAGTAGCATGGAAGGAGAGGTGTTGGTGAGAGTAGCATGGAAGGAGAGGTGTTGGTGAGAGTAGCATGGAAGGAG
This sequence comes from Procambarus virginalis, assembly GCA_020271785.1. NCBI lineage: Eukaryota > Metazoa > Arthropoda > Malacostraca > Decapoda > Cambaridae > Procambarus > Procambarus virginalis. The sequence continues at coordinate 66,910 of WNGS01000011.1, forward strand.
AGGTGTTGGTGAGAGTAGCATGGAAGGAGAGGTGTTGGTGAGAGTAGCATGGAAGGAGAGGTGTTGGTGAGAGTAGCATGGAAGGAGAGGTTGGTGAGAGTAGCATGGAAGGAGAGGTGTGGTGAGAGTAGCATGGAAGGAGAGGTGTTGGTGAGAGTAGCATGGAAGGAGAGGTGGTGGTGAGAGTAGCATGGAAGGAGAGGTGTTGGTGAGAGTAGCATGGAAGGAGAGGTGTTGGTGAGAGTAGCATGGAAGGAGAGGTGTGGTGAGAGTAGCATGGAAGGAGAGGTGTTGGTGAGAGTAGCATGGAAGGAGAGGTGTTGGTGAGAGTAGCATGGAAGGAGAGGTGTTGGTGAGAGTAGCATGGAAGGAGAGGTGCTGGTGAGAGTAGCATGGAAGGAGAGGTGTTGGTGAGAGTAGCATGGAAGGAGAGGTGTGGTGAGAGTAGCATGGAAGGAGAGGTGTTGGTGAGAGTAGCATGGAAGGAGAGGTGTTGGTGAGAGTAGCATGGAAGGAGAGGTGTTGGTGAGAGTAGCATGGAAGGAGAGGTGTTGGTGAGAGTAGCATGGAAGGAGAGGTGTTGGTGAGAGTAGCATGGAAGGAGAGGTGTTGGTGAGAGTAGCATGGAAGGAGAGGTGTTGGTGAGAGTAGCATGGAAGGAGAGGTGCTGGTGAGAGTAGCATGGAAGGAGAGGTGTTGGTGAGAGTAGCATGGAAGGAGAGGTGTTGGTGAGAGTAGCATGGAAGGAGAGGTGTTGGTGAGAGTAGCATGGAAGGAGAGGTGTTGGTGAGAGTAGCATGGAAGGAGAGGTGTTGGTGAGAGTAGCATGGAAGGAGAGGTGTTGGTGAGAGTAGCATGGAAGGAGAGGTGTTGGTGAGAGTAGCATGGAAGGAGAGGTGTTGGTGAGAGTAGCATGGAAGGAGAGGTGTTGGTGAGAGTAGCATGGAAGGAGAGGTGTTGGTGAGAGTAGCATGGAAGGAGAGGTGTTGGTGAGAGTAGCATGGAAGGAGAGGTGTTGGTGAGAGTAGCATGGAAGGAGAGGTGTGGTGAGAGTAGCATGGAAGGAGAGGTGTTGGTGAGAGTAGCATGGAAGGAGAGGTGTTGGTGAGAGTAGCATGGAAGGAGAGGTGTTGGTGAGAGTAGCATGGAAGGAGAGGTGTTGGTGAGAGTAGCATGGAAGGAGAGGTGTTGGTGAGAGTAGCATGGAAGGAGAGGTGTTGGTGAGAGTAGCATGGAAGGAGAGGTGTTGGTGAGAGTAGCATGGAAGGAGAGGTGTTGGTGAGAGTAGCATGGAAGGAGAGGTGTTGGTGAGAGTAGCATGGAAGGAGAGGTGTTGGTGAGAGTAGCATGGAAGGAGAGGTGTTGGTGAGAGTAGCATGGAAGGAGAGGTGTTGGTGAGAGTAGCATGGAAGGAGAGGTGTTGGTGAGAGTAGCATGGAAGGAGAGGTGTTGGTGAGAGTAGCATGGAAGGAGAGGTGTTGGTGAGAGTAGCATGGAAGGAGAGGTGTTGGTGAGAGTAGCATGGAAGGAGAGGTGTTGGTGAGAGTAGCATGGAAGGAGAGGTGTTGGTGAGAGTAGCATGGAAGGAGAGGTGTTGGTGAGAGTAGCATGGAAGGAGAGGTGTTGGTGAGAGTAGCATGGAAGGAGAGGTGTTGGTGAGAGTAGCATGGAAGGAGAGGTTGGTGAGAGTAGCATGGAAGGAGAGGTGTTGGTGAGAGTAGCATGGAAGGAGAGGTGTTGGTGAGAGTAGCATGGAAGGAGAGGTGTTGGTGAGAGTAGCATGGAAGGAGAGGTGTTGGTGAGAGTAGCATGGAAGGAGAGGTGTGGTGAGAGTAGCATGGAAGGAGAGGTGTTGGTGAGAGTAGCATGGAAGGAGAGGTGTTGGTGAGAGTAGCATGGAAGGAGAGGTGTTGGTGAGAGTAGCATGGAAGGAGAGGTGTTGGTGAGAGTAGCATGGAAGGAGAGGTGTTGGTGAGAGTAGCATGGAAGGAGAGGTGTTGGTGAGAGTAGCATGGAAGGAGAGGTGTTGGTGAGAGTAGCATGGAAGGAGAGGTGTTGGTGAGAGTAGCATGGAAGGAGAGGTGTTGGTGAGAGTAGCATGGAAGGAGAGGTGTTGGTGAGAGTAGCATGGAAGGAGAGGTGTTGGTGAGAGTAGCATGGAAGGAGAGGTGTTGGTGAGAGTAGCATGGAAGGAGAGGTGTTGGTGAGAGTAGCATGGAAGGAGAGGTGTTGGTGAGAGTAGCATGGAAGGAGAGGTGTTGGTGAGAGTAGCATGGAAGGAGAGGTGTTGGTGAGAGTAGCATGGAAGGAGAGGTGTTGGTGAGAGTAGCATGGAAGGAGAGGTGTTGGTGAGAGTAGCATGGAAGGAGAGGTGTGGTGAGAGTAGCATGGAAGGAGAGGTGTTGGTGAGAGTAGCATGGAAGGAGAGGTGTTGGTGAGAGTAGCATGGAAGGAGAGGTGTTGGTGAGAGTAGCATGGAAGGAGAGGTGTTGGTGAGAGTAGCATGGAAGGAGAGGTGTTGGTGAGAGTAGCATGGAAGGAGAGGTGTTGGTGAGAGTAGCATGGAAGGAGAGGTGTTGGTGAGAGTAGCATGGAAGGAGAGGTGTTGGTGAGAGTAGCATGGAAGGAGAGGTGTTGGTGAGAGTAGCATGGAAGGAGAGGTGTTGGTGAGAGTAGCATGGAAGGAGAGGTGTTGGTGAGAGTAGCATGGAAGGAGAGGTGTTGGTGAGAGTAGCATGGAAGGAGAGGTGTTGGTGAGAGTAGCATGGAAGGAGAGGTGTTGGTGAGAGTAGCATGGAAGGAGAGGTGTTGGTGAGAGTAGCATGGAAGGAGAGGTGTTGGTGAGAGTAGCATGGAAGGAGAGGTGTTGGTGAGAGTAGCATGGAAGGAGAGGTGTTGGTGAGAGTAGCATGGAAGGAGAGGTGTTGGTGAGAGTAGCATGGAAGGAGAGGTGTTGGTGAGAGTAGCATGGAAGGAGAGGTGTTGGTGAGAGTAGCATGGAAGGAGAGGTGTTGGTGAGAGTAGCATGGAAGGAGAGGTGTGGTGAGAGTAGCATGGAAGGAGAGGTGTTGGTGAGAGTAGCATGGAAGGAGAGGTGTTGGTGAGAGTAGCATGGAAGGAGAGGTGTTGGTGAGAGTAGCATGGAAGGAGAGGTGTTGGTGAGAGTAGCATGGAAGGAGAGGTGTTGGTGAGAGTAGCATGGAAGGAGAGGTGTTGGTGAGAGTAGCATGGAAGGAGAGGTGTTGGTGAGAGTAGCATGGAAGGAGAGGTGTTGGTGAGAGTAGCATGGAAGGAGAGGTGTTGGTGAGAGTAGCATGGAAGGAGAGGTGTTGGTGAGAGTAGCATGGAAGGAGAGGTGTTGGTGAGAGTAGCATGGAAGGAGAGGTGTTGGTGAGAGTAGCATGGAAGGAGAGGTGTTGGTGAGAGTAGCATGGAAGGAGAGGTGTTGGTGAGAGTAGCATGGAAGGAGAGGTGTTGGTGAGAGTAGCATGGAAGGAGAGGTGTTGGTGAGAGTAGCATGGAAGGAGAGGTGTTGGTGAGAGTAGCATGGAAGGAGAGGTGTTGGTGAGAGTAGCATGGAAGGAGAGGTGTTGGTGAGAGTAGCATGGAAGGAGAGGTGTTGGTGAGAGTAGCATGGAAGGAGAGGTGTTGGTGAGAGTAGCATGGAAGGAGAGGTGTTGGTGAGAGTAGCATGGAAGGAGAGGTGTTGGTGAGAGTAGCATGGAAGGAGAGGTGTTGGTGAGAGTAGCATGGAAGGAGAGGTGTTGGTGAGAGTAGCATGGAAGGAGAGGTGTTGGTGAGAGTAGCATGGAAGGAGAGGTGTTGGTGAGAGTAGCATGGAAGGAGAGGTGTTGGTGAGAGTAGCATGGAAGGAGAGGTGTTGGTGAGAGTAGCATGGAAGGAGAGGTGTTGGTGAGAGTAGCATGGAAGGAGAGGTGTTGGTGAGAGTAGCATGGAAGGAGAGGTGTTGGTGAGAGTAGCATGGAAGGAGAGGTGTTGGTGAGAGTAGCATGGAAGGAGAGGTGTTGGTGAGAGTAGCATGGAAGGAGAGGTGTTGGTGAGAGTAGCATGGAAGGAGAGGTGTTGGTGAGAGTAGCATGGAAGGAGAGGTGTTGGTGAGAGTAGCATGGAAGGAGAGGTGTTGGTGAGAGTAGCATGGAAGGAGAGGTGTTGGTGAGAGTAGCATGGAAGGAGAGGTGTTGGTGAGAGTAGCATGGAAGGAGAGGTGTTGGTGAGAGTAGCATGGAAGGAGAGGTGTTGGTGAGAGTAGCATGGAAGGAGAGGTGTTGGTGAGAGTAGCATGGAAGGAGAGGTGTTGGTGAGAGTAGCATGGAAGGAGAGGTGTTGGTGAGAGTAGCATGGAAGGAGAGGTGTTGGTGAGAGTAGCATGGAAGGAGAGGTGTTGGTGAGAGTAGCATGGAAGGAGAGGTGTTGGTGAGAGTAGCATGGAAGGAGAGGTGTTGGTGAGAGTAGCATGGAAGGAGAGGTGTTGGTGAGAGTAGCATGGAAGGAGAGGTGTTGGTGAGAGTAGCATGGAAGGAGAGGTGTTGGTGAGAGTAGCATGGAAGGAGAGGTGTTGGTGAGAGTAGCATGGAAGGAGAGGTGTTGGTGAGAGTAGCATGGAAGGAGAGGTGTTGGTGAGAGTAGCATGGAAGGAGAGGTGTTGGTGAGAGTAGCATGGAAGGAGAGGTGTTGGTGAGAGTAGCATGGAAGGAGAGGTGTTGGTGAGAGTAGCATGGAAGGAGAGGTGTTGGTGAGAGTAGCATGGAAGGAGAGGTGTTGGTGAGAGTAGCATGGAAGGAGAGGTGTTGGTGAGAGTAGCATGGAAGGAGAGGTGTTGGTGAGAGTAGCATGGAAGGAGAGGTGTTGGTGAGAGTAGCATGGAAGGAGAGGTGCTGGTGAGAGTAGCATGGAAGGAGAGGTGTTGGTGAGAGTAGCATGGAAGGAGAGGTGTTGGTGAGAGTAGCATGGAAGGAGAGGTGTTGGTGAGAGTAGCATGGAAGGAGAGGTGTTGGTGAGAGTAGCATGGAAGGAGAGGTGTTGGTGAGAGTAGCATGGAAGGAGAGGTGTTGGTGAGAGTAGCATGGAAGGAGAGGTGTTGGTGAGAGTAGCATGGAAGGAGAGGTGTTGGTGAGAGTAGCATGGAAGGAGAGGTGTTGGTGAGAGTAGCATGGAAGGAGAGGTGTTGGTGAGAGTAGCATGGAAGGAGAGGTGTTGGTGAGAGTAGCATGGAAGGAGAGGTGTTGGTGAGAGTAGCATGGAAGGAGAGGTGTTGGTGAGAGTAGCATGGAAGGAGAGGTGTTGGTGAGAGTAGCATGGAAGGAGAGGTGTTGGTGAGAGTAGCATGGAAGGAGAGGTGTTGGTGAGAGTAGCATGGAAGGAGAGGTGTTGGTGAGAGTAGCATGGAAGGAGAGGTGTTGGTGAGAGTAGCATGGAAGGAGAGGTGTTGGTGAGAGTAGCATGGAAGGAGAGGTGTTGGTGAGAGTAGCATGGAAGGAGAGGTGTTGGTGAGAGTAGCATGGAAGGAGAGGTGTTGGTGAGAGTAGCATGGAAGGAGAGGTGTTGGTGAGAGTAGCATGGAAGGAGAGGTGTTGGTGAGAGTAGCATGGAAGGAGAGGTGTTGGTGAGAGTAGCATGGAAGGAGAGGTGTTGGTGAGAGTAGCATGGAAGGAGAGGTGTTGGTGAGAGTAGCATGGAAGGAGAGGTGTTGGTGAGAGTAGCATGGAAGGAGAGGTGTTGGTGAGAGTAGCATGGAAGGAGAGGTGTTGGTGAGAGTAGCATGGAAGGAGAGGTGTTGGTGAGAGTAGCATGGAAGGAGAGGTGTTGGTGAGAGTAGCATGGAAGGAGAGGTGTTGGTGAGAGTAGCATGGAAGGAGAGGTGTTGGTGAGAGTAGCATGGAAGGAGAGGTGTTGGTGAGAGTAGCATGGAAGGAGAGGTGTTGGTGAGAGTAGCATGGAAGGAGAGGTGTTGGTGAGAGTAGCATGGAAGGAGAGGTGTTGGTGAGAGTAGCATGGAAGGAGAGGTGTTGGTGAGAGTAGCATGGAAGGAGAGGTGTTGGTGAGAGTAGCATGGAAGGAGAGGTGTTGGTGAGAGTAGCATGGAAGGAGAGGTGTTGGTGAGAGTAGCATGGAAGGAGAGGTGTTGGTGAGAGTAGCATGGAAGGAGAGGTGTTGGTGAGAGTAGCATGGAAGGAGAGGTGTTGGTGAGAGTAGCATGGAAGGAGAGGTGTTGGTGAGAGTAGCATGGAAGGAGAGGTGTTGGTGAGAGTAGCATGGAAGGAGAGGTGTTGGTGAGAGTAGCATGGAAGGAGAGGTGTTGGTGAGAGTAGCATGGAAGGAGAGGTGTTGGTGAGAGTAGCATGGAAGGAGAGGTGCTGGTGAGAGTAGCATGGAAGGAGAGGTGTTGGTGAGAGTAGCATGGAAGGAGAGGTGTTGGTGAGAGTAGCATGGAAGGAGAGGTGTTGGTGAGAGTAGCATGGAAGGAGAGGTGTTGGTGAGAGTAGCATGGAAGGAGAGGTGTGGTGAGAGTAGCATGGAAGGAGAGGTGTTGGTGAGAGTAGCATGGAAGGAGAGGTGTTGGTGAGAGTAGCATGGAAGGAGAGGTGTTGGTGAGAGTAGCATGGAAGGAGAGGTGCTGGTGAGAGTAGCATGGAAGGAGAGGTGTTGGTGAGAGTAGCATGGAAGGAGAGGTTGGTGAGAGTAGCATGGAAGGAGAGGTGTTGGTGAGAGTAGCATGGAAGGAGAGGTGTTGGTGAGAGTAGCATGGAAGGAGAGGTGTTGGTGAGAGTAGCATGGAAGGAGAGGTGTTGGTGAGAGTAGCATGGAAGGAGAGGTGTGGTGAGAGTAGCATGGAAGGAGAGGTGTTGGTGAGAGTAGCATGGAAGGAGAGGTGTTGGTGAGAGTAGCATGGAAGGAGAGGTGTTGGTGAGAGTAGCATGGAAGGAGAGGTGTTGGTGAGAGTAGCATGGAAGGAGAGGTGTTGGTGAGAGTAGCATGGAAGGAGAGGTGTGGTGAGAGTAGCATGGAAGGAGAGGTGTTGGTGAGAGTAGCATGGAAGGAGAGGTGTTGGTGAGAGTAGCATGGAAGGAGAGGTGTTGGTGAGAGTAGCATGGAAGGAGAGGTGTTGGTGAGAGTAGCATGGAAGGAGAGGTGTTGGTGAGAGTAGCATGGAAGGAGAGGTGTTGGTGAGAGTAGCATGGAAGGAGAGGTGTTGGTGAGAGTAGCATGGAAGGAGAGGTGTTGGTGAGAGTAGCATGGAAGGAGAGGTGTTGGTGAGAGTAGCATGGAAGGAGAGGTGTTGGTGAGAGTAGCATGGAAGGAGAGGTGCTGGTGAGAGTAGCATGGAAGGAGAGGTGTGGTGAGAGTAGCATGGAAGGAGAGGTGTTGGTGAGAGTAGCATGGAAGGAGAGGTGTGGTGAGAGTAGCATGGAAGGAGAGGTGTTGGTGAGAGTAGCATGGAAGGAGAGGTGTTGGTGAGAGTAGCATGGAAGGAGAGGTGTTGGTGAGAGTAGCATGGAAGGAGAGGTGTTGGTGAGAGTAGCATGGAAGGAGAGGTGTTGGTGAGAGTAGCATGGAAGGAGAGGTGTTGGTGAGAGTAGCATGGAAGGAGAGGTGTTGGTGAGAGTAGCATGGAAGGAGAGGTGTTGGTGAGAGTAGCATGGAAGGAGAGGTGTTGGTGAGAGTAGCATGGAAGGAGAGGTGTTGGTGAGAGTAGCATGGAAGGAGAGGTGTTGGTGAGAGTAGCATGGAAGGAGAGGTGTTGGTGAGAGTAGCATGGAAGGAGAGGTGTTGGTGAGAGTAGCATGGAAGGAGAGGTGTTGGTGAGAGTAGCATGGAAGGAGAGGTGTTGGTGAGAGTAGCATGGAAGGAGAGGTGTTGGTGAGAGTAGCATGGAAGGAGAGGTGTTGGTGAGAGTAGCATGGAAGGAGAGGTGTTGGTGAGAGTAGCATGGAAGGAGAGGTGTTGGTGAGAGTAGCATGGAAGGAGAGGTGTTGGTGAGAGTAGCATGGAAGGAGAGGTGTTGGTGAGAGTAGCATGGAAGGAGAGGTGTTGGTGAGAGTAGCATGGAAGGAGAGGTGTGGTGAGAGTAGCATGGAAGGAGAGGTGTTGGTGAGAGTAGCATGGAAGGAGAGGTGCTGGTGAGAGTAGCATGGAAGGAGAGGTGTTGGTGAGAGTAGCATGGAAGGAGAGGTGCTGGTGAGAGTAGCATGGAAGGAGAGGTGTTGGTGAGAGTAGCATGGAAGGAGAGGTGTTGGTGAGAGTAGCATGGAAGGAGAGGTGTTGGTGAGAGTAGCATGGAAGGAGAGGTGCTGGTGAGAGTAGCATGGAAGGAGAGGTGTTGGTGAGAGTAGCATGGAAGGAGAGGTGTTGGTGAGAGTAGCATGGAAGGAGAGGTGTGGTGAGAGTAGCATGGAAGGAGAGGTGCTGGTGAGAGTAGCATGGAAGGAGAGGTGTTGGTGAGAGTAGCATGGAAGGAGAGGTGTGGTGAGAGTAGCATGGAAGGAGAGGTGTTGGTGAGAGTAGCATGGAAGGAGAGGTGTTGGTGAGAGTAGCATGGAAGGAGAGGTGTGGTGAGAGTAGCATGGAAGGAGAGGTGCTGGTGAGAGTAGCATGGAAGGAGAGGTGTGGTGAGAGTAGCATGGAAGGAGAGGTGCTGGGAGAGTAGCATGGAAGGAGAGGTGCTGGTGAGAGTAGCATGGAAGGAGAGGTGTTGGTGAGAGTAGCATGGAAGGAGAGGTGTGGTGAGAGTAGCATGGAAGGAGAGGTGTTGGTGAGAGTAGCATGGAAGGAGAGTGTTGGTGAGAGTAGCATGGAAGGAGAGGTGCTGGTGAGAGTAGCATGGAAGGAGAGGTGTTGGTGAGAGTAGCATGGAAGGAGAGGTGAGGTGTTGTAGATGAAGAAGGAGGTGTGTGTGAGAGTAGCATGGAAGGAGAGGTGCTGGTGAGAGTAGCATGGAAGG
>WNGS01000011.1:76451-89579 GCA_020271785.1 Procambarus virginalis
GGTGTTGGTGAGAGTAGCATGGAAGGAGAGGTGTTGGTGAGAGTAGCATGGAAGGAGAGGTGTTGGTGAGAGTAGCATGGGAAGAGGTGTTGGTGAGAGTAACATGGAAGAGAGGTGTGGTGAGAGTAACATGGAAGGAGAGGTGTTGTGAGAGTACATGGAAGGTGAGGTGTTGGTGAGAGTAGCATGGAAGGAGAGGTGTTGGTGAGAGTAACATGGAAGGAGAGGTGTTGGTGAGAGTAGCATGGAAGGGAGGTGTTGGTGAGAGTAGCATGGAAGGAGAGGTGTTGGTGAGAGTAGCATGGAAGGAGAGGGTGGTGAGAGTAGCATGGAAGGAGAGGTGTTGGTGAGAGTAACATGGAAGGAGAGGTGTTGGTGAGAGTAGCATGGAAGGAGAGGTGTTGGTGAGAGTAAGCATGGAAGGAGAGGTGTTGGTGAGAGTAACATGGAAGGAGAGGTGTGGTGAGAGTAGCATGGAAGGAGAGGTGTTGGTGAGAGTAGCATGGAAGGAGAGGTGTTGGTGAGAGTAGCATGGAAGGAGAGGTGTTGGTGAGAGTAGCATGGAAGGAGAGTGTTGGTGAGAGTAACATGGAAGGAGAGGGTTGGTGAGAGTAACATGGAAGGAGAGGTGTTGGTGAGAGTAGCATGGAAGGAGAGGTGTTGGTGAGAGTAACATGGAAGGAGAGGTGTTGGTGAGAGTAACATGGAAGAGAGGTGTTGGTGAGAGTAGACATGGAAGGAGAGGTGTTGGTGAGAGTAGCATGGAAGGAGAGTGTTGGTGAGAGTACATGGAAGGAGAGGTGTTGGTGAGAGTAACATGGAAGTGAGGTGTTGGTGAGAGTAACATGAAGGAGAGGTGTTGGTGAGAGTAACATGGAAGGAGAGGTGTTGGTGAGAGTAGCATGGAAGGGAGGTGTTGGTGAGAGTAGCATGGAAGGAGAGGTGTGGTGAGAGTAGCATGGAAGGAGAGGTGGTGGTGAGAGTAACATGGAAGGAGAGGTGTTGGTGAGAGTAGCATGGAAGGAGAGGTGTTGGTGAGAGTAACATGGAAGGAGAGGTGTTGGTGAGAGTAACATGGAAGGAGAGGTGTTGGTGAGAGTAGCATGGAAGGAGAGGTGTTGGTGAGAGTAGCATGGAAGGGAGGTGTTGGTGAGAGTACATGGAAGGTGAGGTGTTGGTGAGAGAAACATGGAAGGAGAGGTGTTGGTGAGAGTAACATGGAAGGAGAGGTGTGGTGAGAGTAGCATGGAAGAGAGGTGTTGGTGAGAGTAGCATGGAAGGAGAGTGTTGGTGAGAGTAACATGGAAGGAGAGGTTGGGTGAGAGTAGCATGGAAGGAGAGGTGTTGGTGAGAGTAGCATGGAAGGAGAGGTGTTGGTGAGAGTAGCATGGAAGGAGAGGTGTTGGTGAGAGTAGCATGGAAGGAGAGGTGTTGGTGAGAGTAACATGGAAGGAGAGTGTTGGTGAGAGTAACATGGAAGAGAGGTGTTGGTGAGAGTAGCATGGAAGGAGAGGTGTTGGTGAGAGTAGCATGGAAGGAGAGGTGTTGGTGAGAGTAGCATGGAAGGGAGGTGTTGGTGAGAGTACATGGAAGGAGAGGTGCTGGTGAGAGTAACATGGAAGGAGAGGTGTTGTGAGAGTAGCATGGAAGGAGAGGTGTTGGTGAGAGTAGCATGGAAGAGAGGGTTGGTGAGAGTAGCATGGAAGGAGAGGTGCTGGTGAGAGTAGCATGGAAGGAGAGGTGTTGGTGAGAGTAACATGGAAGGAGAGGTGTTGGTGAGAGTAGCATGGAAGGAGAGGTGTTGGTGAGAGTAGCATGGAAGGAGAGGTGTTGGTGAGAGTAACATGGAAGGAGAGGTGTTGGTGAGAGTAGCATGGAAGGAGAGGTGTTGGTGAGAGTAGCATGGAAGGAGAGGTGTTGGTGAGAGTAACATGGAAGGAGAGGTGTTGGTGAGAGTAGCATGGAAGGAGAGGTGTTGGTGAGAGTACATGGAAGGAGAGGTGTTGGTGAGAGTAACAGGAAGGAGAGGTGTGGTGAGAGTAACATGGAAGGAGAGGTGTGGTGAGAGTAGCATGGAAGGGAGGTGTTGGTGAGAGTAGCATGGAAGGAGAGGTGTTGGTGAGAGTAACATGGAAGGAGAGGTGCTGGTGAGAGTACATGGAAGGAGAGGTGTGTGGGAGAGTACATGGAAGGAGAGGTGTTGGTGAGAGTAACATGGAAGGAGAGGTGTGGTGAGAGTAACATGGAAGGAGAGGTGTTGGTGAGAGTAGCATGGAAGGAGAGGTGTTGGTGAGAGTAAGCATGGAAGGAGAGGTGTTGGTGAGAGTAACATGGAAGGAGAGGTGTTGGTGAGAGTACATGGAAGGAGAGGTGTTGGTGAGAGTAACATGGAAGGAGAGGTGTTGGTGAGAGTAACATGGAAGGAGAGGTGTTGGTGAGAGTAGCATGGAAGGAGAGGTGCTGGTGAGAGTAACATGGAAGGAGAGGTGCTGGTGAGAGTAACATGGAAGGAGAGGGTTGGTGAGAGTAACATGGAAGGAGAGGTGTTGGTGAGAGTAGCATGGAAGGAGAGGTGTTGGTGAGAGTAGCATGGAAGGAGAGGTGTTGGTGAGAGTAACATGGAAGGAGAGGTGTTGGTGAGAGTAACATGGAAGGAGAGGTGTTGGTGAGAGTTACATGGAAGGAGAGGTGTTGGTGAGAGTAGCATGGAAGGAGAGGTGTTGGTGAGAGTAACATGGAAGGAGAGGTGCTGGTGAGAGTAGCATGGAAGGGAGGTGTTGGTGAGAGTAGCATGGAAGGGAGGTGCTGGTGAGAGTAACATGGAAGGAGAGGTGTTGGTGAGAGTAGCATGGAAGGTGAGGTGTTGGTGAGAGTAACATGGAAGGAGAGGTGTTGGTGAGAGTAACATGGAAGGAGAGGTGCTGGTGAGAGTAAGATGGAAGGAGAGGTGTTGGTGAGAGTAACATGGAAGGAGAGGTGTTGGTGAGAGTAGCATGGAAGGAGAGGTGTTGGTGAGAGTAGCATGGAAGGAGAGGTGTTGGTGAGAGTAACATGGAAGGAGAGGTGCTGGTGAGAGTAGCATGGAAGGAGAGGTGTTGGTGAGAGTAACATGGAAGGAGAGGTGTTGGTGAGAGAAACATGGAAGGAGAGGTGTTGGTGAGAGTAGCATGGAAGGAGAGGTGTTGGTGAGAGTAACATGGAAGGTGAGGTGTTGGTGAGAGTAACATGGAAGGAGAGGTGCTGGTGAGAGTAGCATGGAAGGAGAGGTGTTGGTGAGAGTAGCACCTAAGGAGAGGTGCTGGTGAGAGTAACATGGAAGGAGAGGTGTTGGTGAGAGTAACATGGAAGGAGAGGTGTTGGTGAGAGTAACATGGAAGGAGAGGTGCTGGTGAGAGTAACATGGAAGGAGAGGTGTTGGTGAGAGTAGCATGGAAGGTGAGGTGTTGGTGAGAGTAGCATGGAAGGAGAGGTGTTGGTGAGAGTAGCATGGAAGGAGAGGTGCTGGTGAGAGTAACATGGAAGGAGAGGTGCTGGTGAGAGTAGCATGGAAGGAGAGGTGTTGGTGAGAGTAACATGGAAGGAGAGGTGTTGGTGAGAGTAACATGGAAGGAGAGGTGTTGGTGAGAGTAGCATGGAAGGAGAGGTGTTGGTGAGAGTAGCATGGAAGGAGGAGGTGTTGGTGAGAGTAGCATGGAAGGTGAGGTGTGGGTGAGAGTAACATGAAAAGGAGGTGTTGGTGAGAGTAACATGGAAGGAGAGGTGTTGGTGAGAGTAGCATGGAAGGAGAGGTGTGGTGAGAGTAACATGGAAGGAGAGGTGTTGGTGAGAGTAACATGGAAGGAGAGGTGTTGGTGAGAGTAGCATGGAAGGAGAGGTGTTGGTGAGAGTAGCATGGAAGGAGAGGTGTTGGTGAGAGTAGCATGGAAGGAGAGGTGTTGGTGAGAGTAGCATGGAAGGAGAGGTGTTGGTGAGAGTAAAATGGAAGGAGAGGTGTTGGTGAGAGTAACATGGAAGGAGAGGTGTTGGTGAGAGTAGCATGGAAGGAGAGGTGTGGTGAGAGTAGCATGGAAGGAGAGGTGTTGGTGAGAGTAGCATGGAAGGAGAGGTGCTGGTGAGAGTAGCATGGAAGGAGAGGTGTGGTGAGAGTAACATGGAAGGAGAGGTGTTGGTGAGAGTACATGGAAGGAGAGGTGTTGGTGAGAGTAGCATGGAAGGAGAGGTGTTGGTGAGAGTAGCATGGAAGGAGAGGTGTTGGTGAGAGTAGCATGGAAGGAGAGGTGTTGGTGAGAGTAACATGGAAGGAGAGGTGTTGGTGAGAGTAGCATGGAAGGAGAGGTGTTGGTGAGAGTAGCATGGAAGGAGAGGTGTTGGTGAGAGTAACATGGAAGGAGAGGTGTTGGTGAGAGTAGCATGGAAGGAGAGGTGTGGTGAGAGTAGCATGGAAGGAGAGGTGTTGGTGAGAGTAACATGGAAGGAGAGGTGTTGGTGAGAGTAGCATGGAAGGAGAGGTTTGGTGAGAGTAACATGGAAGGAGAGGTGTTGGTGAGAGTAGCATGGAAGGAGAGGTGTTGGTGAGAGTAACATGGAAGGAGAGGTGTTGGTGAGAGTAGCATGGAAGGAGAGGTGTTGGTGAGAGTAGCATGGAAGGAGAGGTGTTGGTGAGAGTAGCATGGAAGGAGAGGTGTTGGTGAGAGTAACATGGAAGGAGAGGTGTTGGTGAGAGTAGCATGGAAGGAGAGGTGTTGGTGAGAGTAACATGGAAGGGAGGTGTTGGTGAGAGTAGCATGGAAGGAGAGGTGTTGGTGAGAGTAGCATGGAAGGAGAGGTGTTGGTGAGAGTAGCATGGAAGGAGAGGTGTTGGTGAGAGTAGCATGGAAGGAGAGGTGTTGGTGAGAGTAACATGGAAGGAGAGGTGTTGGTGAGAGTAACATGGAAGGAGAGGTGTTGGTGAGAGTAACATGGAAGGAGAGGTGTTGGTGAGAGTAGCATGGAAGGAGAGGTGTTGGTGAGAGTAACATGGAAGGAGAGGTGTTGGTGAGAGTAACATGGAAGGAGAGGTGTTGGTGAGAGTAGCATGGAAGGAGAGGTGTTGGTGAGAGTAGCATGGAAGGAGAGGTGTTGGTGAGAGTAGCATGGAAGGAGAGGTGTTGGTGAGAGTAGCATGGAAGGAGAGGTGTTGGTGAGAGTAGCATGGAAGGAGAGGTGCTGGTGAGAGTAGCATGGAAGGAGAGGTGTGGTGAGAGTAACATGGAAGGAGAGGTGTTGTGAGAGTAACATGGAAGGAGAGGTGTTGGTGAGAGTAGCATGGAAGGAGAGGTGTTGGTGAGAGTAGCATGGAAGGAGAGGTGTTGGTGAGAGTAGCATGGAAGGAGAGGTGTGGTGAGAGTAAATGGAAGGAGAGGTGTGGTGAGAGTAGATGGAAGGAGAGGTGTTGGTGAGAGTAGCATGGAAGGAGAGGTGTTGGTGAGAGTAGCATGGAAGGAGAGTGTGGTGAGAGTAGCATGGAAGGAGAGGTGTTGGTGAGAGTAGCATGGAAGGAGAGGTGTGGTGAGAGTAACATGGAAGGAGAGGTGCTGGTGAGAGTAACATGGAAGGAGAGGTGTTGGTGAGAGTAGCATGGAAGGAGAGGTGTTGGTGAGAGTAGCATGGAAGGAGAGGTGTTGGTGAGAGTAGCATGGAAGGAGAGGTGTGGTGAGAGTACATGGAAGGAGAGGTGTTGGTGAGAGTACATGGAAGGAGAGGTGTTGGTGAGAGTAGCATGGAAGGAGAGGTGTTGGTGAGAGTAGCATGGAAGGAGAGGTGTTGGTGAGTAACATGGAAGGAGAGGGTTGGTGAGAGTAGCATGGAAGGAGAGGTGTTGGTGAGAGTAGCATGGAAGGAGAGGTGTTGGTGAGAGTAGCATGGAAGGAGAGGTGTTGGTGAGAGTAGCATGGAAGGAGAGGTGTTGGTGAGAGTAGCATGGAAGGAGAGGTGTTGGTGAGAGTAGCATGGAAGGAGAGGTGTTGGTGAGAGTAGCATGGAAGGAGAGGTGGTGAGAGTAACATGGAAGGAGAGGTGTTGGTGAGAGTAGCATGGAAGGAGAGGTGTTGTGAGAGTAGCATGGAAGGAGAGGTGTTGGTGAGAGTAGCATGGAAGGAGAGGTGTTGGTGAGAGTAGCATGGAAGGAGAGGTGTTGGTGAGAGTAGCATGGAAGGAGAGGTGTTGGTGAGAGTAGCATGGAAGGAGAGGTGTTGGTGAGAGTAGCATGGAAGGAGAGGTGTTGGTGAGAGTAGCATGGAAGGAGAGGTGTTGGTGAGAGTAGCATGGAAGGAGAGGTGTTGGTGAGAGTAACATGGAAGGAGAGGTGTTGGTGAGAGTAACATGGAAGGAGAGGTGTTGGTGAGAGTACATGGAAGGAGAGGTGTTGGTGAGAGTAGCATGGAAGGAGAGGTGTTGGTGAGAGTAACATGGAAGGAGAGGTGTTGGTGAGAGTAACATGGAAGGAGAGGTGTTGGTGAGAGTACATGGAAGGAGAGGTGTTGGTGAGAGTAACATGGAAGGAGAGGTGTTGGTGAGAGTAACATGGAAGGAGAGGTGTTGGTGAGAGTAACATGGAAGGAGAGGTGTTGGTGAGAGTAGCATGGAAGGAGAGGTGTTGGTGAGAGTAACATGGAAGGAGAGGTGTTGGTGAGAGTAACATGGAAGGAGAGGTGTTGGTGAGAGTAGCATGGAAGGAGGTGTTGGTGAGAGTAACATGGAAGGAGAGGTGTTGGTGAGAGTAACATGGAAGGAGAGGTGTTGGTGAGAGTAACATGGAAGGAGAGGTGTTGGTGAGAGTAACATGGAAGGAGAGGTGTTGGTGAGAGTAACATGGAAGGAGAGGTGTTGGTGAGAGTAACATGGAAGGAGAGGTGTTGGTGAGAGTAACATGGAAGGAGAGGTGTTGGTGAGAGTAACATGGAAGGAGAGGTGTTGGTGAGAGTAACATGGAAGGGAGGTGTTGGTGAGAGTAACATGGAAGGAGAGGTGTTGGTGAGAGTAACATGGAAGGAGAGGTGTTGGTGAGAGTAACATGGAAGGAGAGGTGTTGGTGAGAGTAACATGGAAGGAGAGGTGTTGGTGAGAGTAACATGGAAGGAGAGGTGTTGGTGAGAGTAGCATGGAAGGAGAGGTGTTGGTGAGAGTAACATGGAAGGAGAGGTGCTGGTGAGAGTAGCATGGAAGGAGAGGTGTTGGTGAGAGTAACATGGAAGGAGAGGTGTTGGTGAGAGTAACATGGAAGGAGAGGTGTTGGTGAGAGTAACATGGAAGGAGAGGTGTTGGTGAGAGTACATGGAAGGAGAGGTGTTGGTGAGAGTAAGCATGGAAGGAGAGGTGTTGGTGAGAGTAACATGGAAGGAGAGGTGTTGGTGAGAGTAGCATGGAAGGAGAGGTGTTGGTGAGAGTAACATGGAAGGAGAGGTGTTGGTGAGAGTAACATGGAAGGAGAGGTGTTGGTGAGAGTAGCATGGAAGGAGAGGTGTGGTGAGAGTAACATGGAAGGAGAGGTGTTGGTGAGAGTAACATGGAAGGAGAGGTGTTGGTGAGAGTAACATGGAAGGAGAGGTGTTGGTGAGAGTAGCATGGAAGGAGAGGTGTTGGTGAGAGTAGCATGGAAGGAGAGGTGTTGGTGAGAGTAACATGGAAGGAGAGGTGTTGGTGAGAGTAACATGGAAGGAGAGGTGTTGGTGAGAGTACATGGAAGGAGAGGTGTTGGTGAGAGTAGCATGGAAGGAGAGGTGTTGGTGAGAGTAACATGGAAGGAGAGGTGTTGGTGAGAGTAGCATGGAAGGAGAGGTGTTGGTGAGAGTAGCATGGAAGGAGAGGTGCTGGTGAGAGTAACATGGAAGGAGAGGTGTTGGTGAGAGTAACATGGAAGGAGAGGTGTTGGTGAGAGTAACATGGAAGGAGAGGTGTTGGTGAGAGTAACATGGAAGGAGAGGTGTTGGTGAGAGTAGCATGGAAGGAGAGGTGTTGGTGAGAGTAACATGGAAGGAGAGGTGTTGGTGAGAGTAACATGGAAGGAGAGGTGTTGGTGAGAGTAACATGGAAGGAGAGGTGTGGTGAGAGTAACATGGAAGGAGAGGTGTTGGTGAGAGTAACATGGAAGGAGAGGTGTTGGTGAGAGTAACATGGAAGGAGAGGTGTTGGTGAGAGTAACATGGAAGGAGAGGTGTTGGTGAGAGTAGCATGGAAGGAGAGGTGTTGGTGAGAGTAACATGGAAGGAGAGGTGTTGGTGAGAGTAACATGGAAGGAGAGGTGCTGGTGAGAGTAACATGGAGAGTAAAATGGAAGGAGAGGTGTTGGTGAGAGTAACATGGACGGAGAGGTGTTGGTGAGAGTAACATGGAAGGAGAAGTGCTGGTGAGAGTAGCATGGAAGGAGAGGTGTTGGTGAGAGTAACATGGAAGGAGAGGTGTTGGTGAGAGTAACATGGAAGGAGAGGTGTTGGTGAGAGTAACATGGAAGGAGAGGTGTTGGTGAGAGTAGCATGGAAGGAGAGGTGTTGGTGAGAGTAACATGGAAGGAGAGGTGTTGGTGAGAGTAACATGGAAGGAGAGGTGTTGGTGAGAGTAACATGGAAGGAGAGGTGTTGGTGAGAGTAACATGGAAGGAGAGGTGTTGGTGAGAGTAGCATGGAAGGAGAGGTGTTGGTGAGAGTAGCATGGAAGGAGAGGTGTGGTGAGAGTAACATGGAAGGAGAGGTGTTGGTGAGAGTAGCATGGAAGGAGAGGTGTTGGTGAGAGTAACATGGAAGGAGAGGTGTTGGTGAGAGTAACATGGAAGGAGAGGTGTTGGTGAGAGTAGCATGGAAGGAGAGGTGTTGGTGAGAGTAACATGGAAGGAGAGGTGCTGGTGAGAGTAACATGGAAGGAGAGGTGTTGGTGAGAGTAGAATGGAAGGAGAGGTGTTGGTGAGAGTAACATGGAAGGAGAGGTGTTGGTGAGAGTAGCATGGAAGGAGAGGTGTTGGTGAGAGTACATGGAAGGAGAGGTGTTGGTGAGAGTAGCATGGAAGGAGAGGTGTTGGTGAGAGTAACATGGAAGGAGAGGTGTTGGTGAGAGTAGCATGGAAGGAGAGGTGTTGGTGAGAGTAACATGGAAGGAGAGGTGTTGGTGAGAGTAACATGGAAGGAGAGGTGTTGGTGAGAGTAACATGGAAGGAGAGGTGTTGGTGAGAGTAACATGGAAGGAGAGGTGTTGGTGAGAGTAACATGGAAGGAGAGGTGTTGGTGAGAGTAACATGGAAGGAGAGGTGTTGGTGAGAGTAACATGGAAGGAGAGGTGTTGGTGAGAGTAGCATGGAAGGAGAGGTGTTGGTGAGAGTAACATGGAAGGAGAGGTGTTGGTGAGAGTAACATGGAAGGAGAGGTGTTGGTGAGAGTAACATGGAAGGAGAGGTGTTGGTGAGAGTAACATGGAAGGAGAGGTGTTGGTGAGAGTAACATGGAAGGAGAGGTGTTGGTGAGAGTAACATGGAAGGAGAGGTGTTGGTGAGAGTAACATGGAAGGAGAGGTGTTGGTGAGAGTAACATGGAAGGAGAGGTGTTGGTGAGAGTAACATGGAAGGAGAGGTGTTGGTGAGAGTAACATGGAAGGAGAGGTGTGGTGAGAGTAACATGGAAGGAGAGGTGTTGGTGAGAGTAGCATGGAAGGAGAGGTGTTGGTGAGAGTAACATGGAAGGAGAGGTGTGGTGAGAGTAGCATGGAAGGAGAGGTGTTGGTGAGAGTAACATGGAAGGAGAGGTGTTGGTGAGAGTAACATGGAAGGAGAGGTGTTGGTGAGAGTAACATGGAAGGAGAGGTGTTGGTGAGAGTTACATGGAAGGAGAGGTGTTGGTGAGAGTAGCATGGAAGGAGAGGTGTTGGTGAGAGTAACATGGAAGGAGAGGTGCTGGTGAGAGTAGCATGGAAGGTGAGGTGTGGTGAGAGTAACATGGAAGGAGAGGTGTTGGTGAGAGTAACATGGAAGGAGAGGTGTTGGTGAGAGTAGCATGGAAGGAGAGGTGTGGTGAGAGTAACATGGAAGGAGAGGTGTTGGTGAGAGTAACATGGAAGGAGAGGTGTTGGTGAGAGTAACATGGAAGGAGAGGTGTTGGTGAGAGTAGCATGGAAGGAGAGGTGTTGGTGAGAGTAGCATGGAAGGAGAGGTGTTGGTGAGAGTAACATGGAAGGAGAGGTGTTGGTGAGAGTAACATGGAAGGAGAGGTTGGTGAGAGTTACATGGAAGGAGAGGTGTTGGTGAGAGTAACATGGAAGGAGAGGTGTTGGTGAGAGTAACATGGAAGGAGAGGTGTTGGTGAGAGTAGCATGGAAGGAGAGGTGTTGGTGAGAGTAGCATGGAAGGAGAGGTGCTGGTGAGAGTAACATGGAAGGAGAGGTGTTGGTGAGAGTAACATGGAAGGAGAGGTGTTGGTGAGAGTAACATGGAAGGAGATGTTGGTGAGAGTAACATGGAAGGAGAGGTGTTGGTGAGAGTAACATGGAAGGAGAGGTGTTGGTGAGAGTAACATGGAAGGAGAGGTGTTGGTGAGAGTAACATGGAAGGAGAGGTGTGGTGAGAGTACATGGAAGGAGAGGTGTTGGTGAGAGTAACATGGAAGGAGAGGCTGGTGAGAGTAACATGGAAGGAGAGGTGTTGGTGAGAGTAACATGGAAGGAGAGGTGTTGGTGAGAGTAACATGGAAGGAGAGGTGTTGGTGAGAGTACATGGAAGGAGAGGTGTTGGTGAGAGTAACATGGAAGGAGAGGTGTGGTGAGAGTAACATGGAAGGAGAGGTGTTGGTGAGAGTAACANAGGAGATGTGTTGGTGAGAGTAACATGGAAGGAGAGGTGTTGGTGAGAGTAGCATGGAAGGAGAGGTGTTGGTGAGAGTAGCATGGAAGGAGAGGTGCTGGTGAAAGTAACATGGAAGGTGAGGTGCTGGGGAGAGTAGCATGGAAGGAGAGGTGTTGGTGAGAGTAACATGGAAGGTGAGGTGTTGGTGAGAGAAACATGGAAGGAGAAGTGTTAGTGAGAGTAGCATGGAAGGAGAGGTGTTGGTGAGAGTAACATGGAATTAGAGGTGCTGGTGAGAGTAACATGGAAGGAAAGGTACTGGTGAGAGTAGAATGCAAGGAGAGGTGTTGGTGAGAGTAGCATGGAAGCAGAGGTGTTGGTGAGAGTAGCATGGAAGAAGAGGTGTTGGTGAGAGTAGCATGGAAGGTGAGGTGTTGGTGAGAGTAGCAAGGAAGGAGAGGTGCTGGTGAGAGTAACATGGAAGGAGAGGTGTTGGTGAGAGTAGCATGGAAGGTGAGGTGTTAGTGAGAGTAGCATGGAAGGAGAGGTGCAGGTGAGAGTAACATGGAAGGAGAGGTGTTGGTGAGAGTAACATGGAAGGAGAGGTGCTGGTGAGAGTAACATGGAAGGAGAGGTGTTAATGAGAGTAGCATGGAAGGAGAGGTGCAGGTGAGAGTAACATGGAAGGAGAGGTGTTGGTGAGAGTAACATGGAAGGAGAGGTGTTGGTGAGAGTAGCATGGAAGCAGAGGTGTTGGTGAGAGTAGCATGGAAGGTGAGGTGTTGGTGAGAGTAGCAAGGAAGGAGAGGTGCTGGTGAGAGTAACATGGAAGGAGAGGTACTGGTGAGAGTAGCATGGAAGGTGAGGTGTTGGTGAGCGTAGCATGGAAGGAGAGGTACTGGTGAGAGTAACATGGAAGGATAGGTGTTGGTGAGAGTAACATGGAAGGAGATGTGTTGGTGAGAGTAGCATGGAAGCAGAGGTGTTGGTGAGAGTAGCATGGAAGGTGAGGTGTTGGTGAGAGTAGCAAGGAAGGAGAGGTGCTGGTGAGAGTAACATGGAAGGAGAGGTGTTGGTGAGAGTAGCATGGAAGGTGAGGTGTTGGTGAGAGTAGCATGGAAGGAGAGGTGTTGGTGAGAGTAGCAAAGAAGGAGAGGTGCTGGTGAGAGTAACATGGAAGGAGAGGTGTTGGTGAGAGTAGCACCAAAGGAGAGGTGTTGGTGAGAGTAACATGGAAGGAGAGGTGTTAGTGAGAGTAGCATGGAAGGAGAGGTGTTGGTGAGAGTAGCATGGAAGGAGAGGTGTTGGTGAGAGTAACATGGAAGGAGAGGTGTTGGTGAGAGTAGCATGGAAGGTAAGGTATTGGTGACAGTAGAATGGAAGGAGAGGTGTTGGTGAGAGTAGCATGGAAGGAGAGGTGCTGGTGAGAGTAGCATGGAAGGAGAGGTGCTGGTGAGAGTAACATGGAAGGAGAGGTGTTGGTGAGAGTAAGTGGAAGGTGAGGTGTTGGTGAGAGTTGCATGGAAGGAGAGGTGTTGGTGAGAGTAACATGGAAGGAGAGGTACTGGTGAGAGTAGCATGGAAGGTGAGGTGTGGTGAGAGTAGCATGGAAGGTGAGGTGCTGGTGAGAGTAACATGGAAGGAGAGGTACTGGTGAGAGTAACATGGAAGGAGAGGTGTTGGTGAGAGTAACATGGAAGGAGAGGTGTTGGTGAGAGTAGCATGGAAGCAGAGGTGTTGGTGAGAGTAGCATGGAAGGTGAGGTGTTGGTGAGAGTAGCAAGGAAGGAGAGGTGCTGGTGAGAGTAACATGGAAGGAGAGGTACTGGTGAGAGTAGCATGGAAGGTGAGGTGTTGGTGAGCGTAGCATGGAAGGTGAGGTGCTGGTGAGAGTAACATGGAAGGAGAGGTACTGGTGAGAGTAACATGGAAGGAGAGGTGTTGGTGAGAGTAACATGGAAGGAGAGGTGTTGGTGAGAGTAACATGGAAGAAGAGGTGTTGGTGAGAGTAAAATGGAAGGAGTGGTGCAGGTGAGAGTAACATGGAAGGAGAGGTGTTGGTGAGAGTAACATGGAAGGAGAGGTGCTGGTGAGAGTAACATGGAAGGAGATGTGTTGGTGAGAGTAACATGGAAGGAGAGGTGCAGGTGAGAGTAACATGGAAGGAGAGGTGTTGGTGAGAGTAACATGGAAGGAGAGGTGCTGGTGAGAGTAACATGGAAGGAGAGGGGTGTTGGTGGAGTAACATGGAAGGAGAGGTGCTGGTGAGAGTAACATGGAAGGAGAGGTGTTGGTGAGAGTAACATGGAGGGAGAGGTGTTAATGAGAGTA
>WNGS01000011.1:105589-118766 GCA_020271785.1 Procambarus virginalis
AGAAACATAAAACACAATAATAAACGATGTAGTTTAATAACAATAAAAAACACAAATTGAAATAAATGCAAAATCTTGGCTTAATGGTAAAAAATGTCAAGTGGAAAAATAAATAAACATGAAAATAGATTATGTTAATGGGGAGGAGAATTGACATACTAAAGTAAATAAAATATGAATGCTGGAATATATGCACTAACTATAAACCTCTATTTGACCACACAAGGTGAGTCACTTAGGTGTTCATAGTCTGAGAGCACACGATATTCTGGCTGGCAGAAACGCAAGGGACTCCAACAATAACTGGCGAGGACTTGTGATTGGCGAGTTAACCGGAGTTGTGTGTTGGTTGGCGGCCAATGAGGAAGCTGGATGGCCGCAAGTCGCTAGTTTGGCAGTTGAAGGGTTCGGCGCGTCGACCAGGTGTGTACAGCAGGTGCTGGAGTGGGGGGAGGAGGGAGTTGCTGGTACGTGTGGCTATCTTCTTCTGATTATAATCTCTGATAAGAGATTATCGTCACACATGGAAGGAGAGTTGCTGGTGAAAGTAGCATGGAAGGAGAGTGTTGTTGGTGAGAGTAGCATGGAAGGAGAGGTGCTGGTGAGAGTAGCATGGAAGGATAGGTGTTGGTGAGAGTAGCATGGAAGGAGAGTGTTGTTAGTGAGAGTAGCATGGAAGAAGAGTTGCTGGTGCGAGTAGCATGGAAGGAGAGTGTTGTTGGTGAGAGTAGCATGGAAGGAGAGTTGCTGGTGAGAGTAGCATGGAAGGAGAGGTGTTGGTGAGAGTAGCATGGAAGGAGAGGTGTTGGTGAGAGTAGCATGGAAGGATAGGTGTTGGTGAGAGTAGCATGGAAAGAGAGGTGCTGGTGAGAGTAGCATGGAAGGAGAGGTGCTGGTGAGAGTAGCATGGAAGGAGAGGTGCTGTTGAGAGTAGCATGGAAGGAGAGGTGCTGGTGAGAGTAGCATGGAAGGAGAGGTGCTGGTCAGAGTAGCATGGAAGGAGAGGTGCTGGTGAGAGTAGCATGGAAGGAGAGGTGCTGGTGAGAGTAGCATGGAAGGAGAGGTGCTGGTGAGAGTAGCATGGAAGGAGAGGTGCTGGTGAGAGTAGCATGGAAGGAGAGGTGTTGGTGAGAGTGGCATGGAAGGTGAGGAGTTGATGAGAGTAGCAAGGCAGGAGAGGTGTTGGTGAGAGTAGCATGGAAGGAGAGTGTTGTTGGTGAGAGTAGCATGGAAGGAGAGGTGCTGGTGAGAGTAGCATGTAAGAAGAAGTGCTGGTGAGAGTAGCTCCTAAGGCAAGGTGCTGGTGAGAGAAGCATGGAAGGAGAGGTGCTGGTGAGAGTAGCATGGAAGGAGAGTTGCTGGTGAGAGTTGCATGGAAGGAGAGGTGTAGGTGAGAGTAACATGGAAGGAGAGGTGCTGGTGAGAGTAGCATGGAAGGATAGGTGTTGGTGAGAGTAGCATGGAAGGAGAGTGTTGTTGGTGAGAGTAGCATGGAAGGAGAGGTGCTGGTGAGAGTAGCATGGAAGGATAGGTGTTGGTGAGAGTAGCATGGAAGGAGAGTGTTGTTGGTGAGAGTAGCATTGAAGGAGAGTTGCTGGTGAGAGTTGCATGGAAGGAGAGGTGTAGGTGAGAGCAACATGGAAGGAGAGGTGCTGGTGAGAGTAGCATGGAAGGATAGGTGTTGGTGAGAGTAGCATGGAAGGAGAGTGTTGTTGGTGAGAGTAGCATGGAAGGAGAGTGTTGTTGGTGAGAGTAGCATGGAAGGATAGGTGTTGGTGAGAGTAGCATGGAAGGAGAGTGTTGATGGTGAGAGTAGCATGGAAGGAGAGGTGCTGGTGAGAGTAGCATGGAAGGATAGGTGTTGGTGAGAGTAGCATGGAAGGAGAGTGTTGTTGGTGAGAGTAGCATGGAAGGAGAGTTTTTGGTGAGAGTAGCATGGAAGGATAGGTGTTGGTGAGAGTAGCATGGAAGGAGAGTGTGTTGGTGAGAGTAGCATGGAAGGAGAGTTGCTGGTGAGAGTAGCATGGAAGGATAGGTGTTGGTGAGAGTAGCATGGAAGGAGAGTGTTGTTGGTGAGAGTAGCATGGAAGGAGAGGTGCTGGTGAGAGTAGCATGGAAGGAGAGTTGTTGGTGACAGTAGCATGGAAGGATAGGTGTTGGTGAGAGTAGCATGGAATGAGAGTGTTGTTGGTGAGAGTAGCATGGAAGGAGAGTTGCTGGTGAGAGTAGCATGGAAGGATAGGTGTTGGTGAGAGTAACATGGAAGGAGAGTGTTGTTGGTGAGAGTAGCATGGAAGGAGAGGTGCTGGTGAGAGTAGCATGGAAGGATAGGNACTGTTAGTTCCATTGTTATTTTATGTTTGCCATGTATATTTCGTGTTCGAAACAGCAGAAAAATGCAGTTAAAATATATCAAATTAAATACATTTTCAGGATCAAGGAATGTTACTCCAGCTTTGGGGTTCTTATGACATTGGTCATTTTCTCGAGCAGTAGAGCAATAATTACTGACCTTATCACTTAACTATTACCTTTATATTTTCCTTTAGTTATTGTTTCCTCAGAATATATTTTAAAATATTTCATTGTATTCAGTCCCTTCTTACCTCCTCAGCAGTGACAGTGTTCGAGGGACGGGGTGTGGGGCACTGGGGGTTGTTTTGACTTATTACTAACAGCTTTGTCCACGAGGGTTACATGGGAGGTTGGACCCTCCCACCATACAATTATTTGTATAATTCATTGGTTCGTGTAATGCATAACTTGATCTTGTATTAATATTAGACAGCTTATCATTCTCCTGGTAATACATAATGTTGGGGTCTAAGTTCGCGAGCTTTCTTAAACCGAAGTGTGCTTCTTGCTACCACAAAGTCTTCATGATGTTGGTTTCGTCAGTAGTTGCACCGCCTCTATGCTACTCGAAGTTTAAAGGTAGTGCACTCATTCTCTGGTAGTTCTGGATGTACCGTTCATATCATGCTAACTACTGTAAACGTTGTCAGTCTCACTCTGCCAGTTAGATACTGAATGTGCATGTTGTAGAGTCTATTTTGACTGACAAGGCATTCCAGATTTCAGTTATTTGTTACAGTTTAACAGGTAGTAAAGATGTGTAATGAGGTGGTAATTATCACCTTACAGGAAGGGAGTGCACTCACCACTGAGACCATCACCCACAGTACCTGCTACTCATATGTTTTACCACATGACAGTCATCTACGCGACACCACTCACCATCCGTATTCTTCTGTACTACAGAGATTGATGGCATTCTCTACTTTTCATTTACATTAGAAATTAGCAAAATTTGGCAGCAGGTACAAAAGAAATTTAGCATCGTTTGTGGCACAGAAAATAAGAATTTTCTAGTTATTATTCTGTGGAAGCCAATAAGAGAACAAAAACACAAACTGATCTATGTCAAAGGTATCAGCTTCACCTAGTATTTTATCAATGAACAAATGATTAATAACACACTGGGAAAACATGATTTCTAATCATCCTGAAAATTAGGAGGAGCGCTACTGTAAATGGGACAATGCAGTTGGATAGTAAGGTGCAGTCAATATGTAACCTGTTGCAGAGTTGTCACCTTGGGTTACAGTGCTAGAGGGGGGGAAGGGGGAGGCCGGAGGTCGCAGTTAATGGTATTAAGTTTGTTTGTTTAAATACACGACAATCTGTCTCTCTAGTGGTTGCGGAATGCATTTTGAATGATGAGTAGAACTCTATGAAAGGAATAGCATTTTTGGACATAGGATCTATATGAATGGATTCTTTAGTAGCGGCATCTGTGAGTTAATTATAGGCAATTCCAATATGGCTTGGGGACCCAGGACAGTTCTACAATTATATACCTACTACAGAAGTGGAATAGCCTGTATAGGATTTGTTCAAAACATGATGGAAAGGGTTGGCCCCCACACTGCACAGAGCGGTTTTAAGCACTAGATCAGAGGTGCGCAGAGTGCCTCTGGGCGCTCGTAGGTATAGCGTAGGATTAAAAAGTTCAACGTGGTTACTCGGGTATGAAATGGATGCCTGAGGTCTCCTGGTGTTGCAGAGCCCCAGGTTTAAGGTAGCAACCATGTCTGATGTTTCATCTATGAGCTCCCGGTCTACAGTCAGCCGCTGTGTTGCAAAATAACTCTCAGAGGACAACATAGAAGACATGTTTGATGAACGACCGATTACTGATGATTTAGATTACAGCTCAGAGAAGTACAGTCATCGTTTTCACCCAATTCCTTCCTTCCTTAAGTAGTTAGGGTTAATCCCATGGGTCTTTGCCCCTTTGTACTTGGGAGCCAATGCCCACCCTAGGGGCCCCCCCAATCTACCAAGGGCTGGCCTTGAATTGCATCCCTTGCGAGTGGGGAAATCCAACCTCACCTTTGTTGCTCTCAGTCGGACTTGCCCGCTGTAACACTGGAAGAATACACAGGTAAATCCTTACCTCTTTAAGTCAAGGTCGACAGCTGGGTGTTCATACTCGTGTCCCAGCAACACTCCTCAGTGGTCTTATTTGTTATCACAAACCAAGGAGTCAATGTCAGATGCAATGCAATGCCACATAGTCTACTCAAATAGACCTAGAGACGAAGGCTCACTCAAACACAGTATAAAAAATGATGATAAGCTTACTGAATAAAACTACACTGGATCCGCATAAAGAATAATATACATGGATCTATCAGATTGTGGCAACACTCCTCACCTGCCTCTGGCAACACAGTCAGCTGGACGATTCAAAACTTCAATCCTGGCCTCTTGAATCCAGCCACTTTCTCTAGCTGCCCAAAATGTCACAGCGCCCACACACATACATTAATATATATTAACTCATGTATATATGAATAACCTGGCACCTAGCCTAACACTACCACGCTGGCAGTAATAATAAAGACAATGCTCACGACATGAATGATATCCTAGCTCACCTAGACCAAGGGGTAATGGGAGGGAATTTATGTACCTTAACTGTTTCTACTACATAGTCGACATATCCTCTAGCGAGGATCGCTGAGGTCCTCGGTCCTGGCGTTCGGTCCTCCATTGATCAGAGTCCTGTACACACAAGGGCCTCAGTTGACTTGTAGATGAGCGTCCTCGCCGTACTCACACTCTGCAGGCAGGTCCTCCTCCTCCTCCTGAGGTACTGGAGACAGGTCCCTGTGCACGTCGTCTTCTTCCTCCCACACTGGAACTGTAGACAAACTTACAGTCTGGTTCAGTGTTTCCTCCTCAGTCTTCCAGTGGACTTGACCCCGGGCACAGCAGCTCGCCTGACGCGTTTGAACATGGCCCGCGGGGGGGGGGGGAGTCTTCCCGAACCCCGCCCGAAATTCACCTCCGCCGCAGACGGAGGTGAATGTCGGAAAGAATGAATGAAGGAATGTCAGAGGAATGAATGAATCAGTAAAAGTGCTCTTGGCGCTCTAACACCAGCCAAGGTCTGCTTCCATGTACTTCACAGGAATCAAATAATCTCCCATGACGTCTGCGTTACTAATGTGGCTGCTTGGGTCCATTGGATGGGGCTTCCTAGCCTCCAAATTGGGAGCGCATTCGAGCGTTTCCGCTCTCGATGACAGGCTGTGACACACTGTACCCGCAGGAGCGCCGAGCCGCCCAGAGCCCTCCGTTTTGTGACGTCACGCCTCCCGAGGGCTCCTCGTCCATTGGTCTATATTGTCACGTGACCCTACCTAGCATCAGAATCAACTGACTGCAGGCGTCACGCTCCTTTGGCGGGAAGTGGAAAGCCTCGACGCCATTTTGTAACACCAAAAAGGCGTAAGCTACTTGTAAAACCAAACTAAATCGGCTAATTCGCTGCCAACACGATAACTTTCTATATCTTTATATATATCAAAATGTTCCCTGAGCATCAAAGAACGTGAAAGTCGCAGAGATATGACTCTTGATGCCGGGACAGGAAAGACATAGGGGTGGGACACCATCACAGTACCTAATACAGGGGTCTGACATGAGTGATGGGGAGTATGCGATGGACGATGTCGAGAGTGTGTACAGTACACGCACCTCGCCCGGCCTCCCACGCTGCCCTGGGTCAACACCACTGGAGTTACCATCACCATCTGTCACCGGACGTAAGTCTACTGGGTGATGCAGGCGATGAATCACAATAACGTGGCTAAATTATGTTGCCCAGACCACACACTAGTAGGTGAAGGGACGACGACGTTTCGGTCCGTCCTGGGACCGCATCGACTTGAGAATGGTCCAGGACGGAGCGAAACGTCGTCGTCCCTTCACCTTCTAGTGTGTGGTCTGGTCTACTGGGCGATACTACATGTTATGAGTCATTTTCTGGATTCAATGCCATAGACAGATACAAGCAGTGTTGATGAGCTGAATACAAGGGGGGGGGGGCTATGGTGTTACTATGCGGAGTTTTGCTGCCCCAGCACAAGCACTGCCCCGGCCCAAGACAGCGCCAGCATCTCACGCGGCCTGACGACAATGCGTCCTCGTCATCAGGTGTTGGTGGTAGGCCTTTACTATGTAAAACAGTCTAATCTCCTTGCATGCCCACGTACAGCTCTAGCACAAGACGTAGTAGCCGTGGTGTTGGCACCCGTGCTGGTGGTGCTCGTGCTGGTGTTGACCGTGGTGCTGGCACCCGTGCTGGTGGTGCTCGTGCTAGTGTTGACCGTGGTGTTGGCGCTCGTGCTGTGGTGCTCGTGCTAGTGTTGACCGTGGTGTTGGCACCCGTGCTGGTGGTGCTCGTGCTAGTGTTGACCGTGGTGTTGGCGCTCGTGCTGGTGTTGACCGTGGTGTTGGCACCCGTGATGTTGGCACCCGTGCTGGTGTTGACCGTGGTGTTGGCACCCGTGCTGGTGGTGCTCGTGCTGGTGTTGACCGTGGTGTGGCACCCGTGCTGGTGGTGCTCGTGCTAGTGTTGACCGTGGTGCTGGCACCCGTGCTGGTGGTGCTCGTGCTAGTGTTGACCGTGGTGTTGGCGCTCGTGCTGGTGTTGACCGTGGTGTTGGCACCCGTGATGTTGGCACCCGTGCTGGTGTTGACCGTGGTGTTGGCACCCGTGATGTTGGCACCCGTGCTGGTGTTGACCGTGGTGTTGGCACCCGTGATGTTGGCGCTCGTGCTGGTGTTGACCGTGGTGTTGGCACCAAAACCAAAAATACGGGTGTAATTGTTTGGCAGGATTGTGAGAATTTTGTCGCACAAATTCCAGCATTTGATTATACAGATGTTGGTGTGATACCCTTATTCCCCTATAATAATGAGGATATGCCTGAAATGGATTATTTTATGGCATATTTCGATCAACCATTCATGGACCATCTCGTTGCAGAGACGAACCAATACGCTCTGGAACTCATTGACTCCGGAATGTTACCTGCCTCTCGATTGACACGTTGGAAAGACACGACTATTGAGGAAATGTATGTGATTTTAGCGTTGAGCATGATGATGAAGCATGCAGATAAACACGTGATCCAGGATTTTTGGAACAAAGACAGTCTTGTTCCTACCCCCTTATTCTACAGGGACATGTCTCGTGATAGGTTCCTGTTGCTTCTCAGGTGCCTACACTTTGAGAACAATGTTAAGGAAGACAGACACGACAGACTGTGGAAAGTGCGGAAGATATTTAATGAATTGAGTTTCGTGACTATTTTGAACCAGCACAGAGTGTCTTGACTGATGAATAGCTAGTCCTCTTCAAGGGACAACTCGCGTTCACGCAGTACATTTCATCAAAGCGGCACCAGATGAACAAATCCACAAGGGCCGTGACGAAGATTCGAACTTACGTCCGAGAGCATCCCAGACGCTGCTTTAATCGACTGAGCTACGACATGGTTGTTGTGTACAGCAACTTACATGTCGAGATGGTCAAGATCCACACGGCTTCTCAAGCAGTATCGTGAAAACACTCATGGAACCGTTGCTGAACAAGGAGCATATCCTGTTCACAGACAATCATTATACCAGCCCCTTGCTAACCAGAGTTCTCCTTGTCCACGACACCGGCGTATGTGGCACTGTCAAGGCCCACAGGTGGCAAATGCTAGCGTTTGGCATTGGTATTGCAGTGGCTGATTGCCAACTGAGAAAGTGTGATAAAATGTTATCAGTGTGCTGGAGGGATAGACGCGAGGTGAATATGTTGATAACTATTCACACCGGTGTCATGTTGGACAACTATTCACTTTGCAACTTTCTTGCAAAGTGAACTTTGCAACAAAGTTGCTAATGTATAAACCTGATTGTGTCATTGATTACAATGTAAATATGCGGTTTGTAGATAAATGTGACATGATGGTTGGTGCCGTCGAGTGCGTGAGAAAATCTGTGAAGTGGCCAAAGAAATTGTTTTCCACCTCGTTGACGTTGCAGTGATGAACTGTTTCAACACGTATCTCGTGAAATATGGCAGGAGACAACCTATCCGTACATTCAGTGTTGCTCTAGTGTTACAACTACTGGTGAGGTATGGGTGGAGGGCAGTGTTGTGACGCATGGGAGAGTGCCAACAACAAGGCCTCACTCAGTTCCAGACAGACTCAGGGGTAAAGAACACCTTGCTGTACACAAGCTTGGTTATATGCCAAGCACAGGCACACGAGAAAAGGGTAAACGTGCCTGTGTTGTTTGCAAGAACACGCAATGTAGGGAAGAGAAGCAAAGATCCATCTGCACCTGGTGCGTTGAGTGCAAAGTTGCTTTGTGATCTGTTGACTGCTTCAGTGATTACCACACACTTACGCAGTTCTAAGTGTGTTGACAGTGATGTATAGAGTCTGTGATAGTGTACAGTGTGTTAAATAAGTTGCAAATGTAAATAATTGAACATATAGAAAATATGAGCAATATTTGTGGACACATTTGTGATACATGTAACACATTTTCTTTGAACAGTACGGATGTTCTATTTCCTGAATATTGTAAACCTGTTCAATATACATAGAATTAGCCAGAAAAAAAACAAAGAAATGCATTTGTAATTGTACAGAAAAAAATTATCATAAAATTATTTGCGGCAACTCGCGCTTGTAGAATCTGGCGTGTGACTGCCTGCGGGAGGCTACGGAACGGACAACCACCAAGCTGTGACGGCACCCAACATTTTCTGGACACTACTGCGGTTAAAGTAAGTACAGTTGTGCAATATTTACAACATATATGTGATCAGGGGAGGGCATTTAACACTGTTCGAAAGAAAAATAATTTTGTCAAAGAATTTCTTTTCTGCACACAGCGGGAATATCATATTTTAAGGCAGCACAGCACAGTGGTTAAAGAACTCCAGAGCCACATAGGACCTGCGAGAATCAGCTTAAAAACAAATGAGTCTTGCTTCATAAATAGGAACTGGCATGTATACGAGAACACATTTTGTGTAAAATTCACGAAATTGCATAAAGTTCAGCAGTAACATGAAATCGTTTCCAGAGGATGGCGGCACGAACAGGTTTGATAAGGAAAAATAACTGAGCAGCCAAAGCTCTCAGCAGACTTTGACTCTTCCATAAAATGAACAGTAGCAAGTGAATGGCAGATAAACTGTTAGAAGAAGGACCATTTCATAATTGTAGAAAGACTCTCATGAGATATGCCAATGCCGATCACGGATCTTAAAGCGACGCAGCACCGGTTGCCTGAGTAGTTTAGAGATGCTGATTCCATGCCGTTGTGCACCTTTAATATTTTCTTCTAAGTGAATGCTCTGGATTGGAAAAGGATGAAAGGAACCAGAGCAAAATAAAGATTTGGGATGGGACGGGTGGAAGGAATGGTGCCCAACCACATGTGGACGGTCGGGGATTGAACGCCGACCTGTATGTAGCGAGACCGTCGCTCTACCGTCCAGCCGAAGTGGTTGGACATGGGTCGGTGGAGAACCCAATGAATATGTGAAGCACCTATAGTCTAGTTTAGATGGCATTAGAGAGCATAAAAAAACACGTTCACTATCTGCAAGTCCCCCTTCTTCCCCTCTCACATAATATAGGTAAGGTAAGACCTTGAGAGCACTGACCCAGAGATAATTGACATAGGACGACCAAGACAGGTTGAAGTAAGGGTCCAGACACTTTGCATACATGTTGGTGAAAGTAGCTTGGAAGGAGAGGTGTTGGTGAGAGTAGCATGGAAGGAGAGGTGCTGGTGAGAGTAGCATGGAAGGAGAGGTGTTGGTGAGAGTAGCATGGAAGGAGAGGTGCTGGTGAGAGTAACATGGAAGGAGAGGTGCTGGTGAGAGTAACATGGAAGGAGAGGTGCTGGTGAGAGTAGCATGGAAGGAGAGGTGCTGGTGAGAGTAGCATGGAAGGAGAGGTGCTGGTGAGAGTAGCATGGAAGGAGAGGTGCTGGTGAGAGTAACATGGAAGGAGAGGTGCTGGTGAGAGTAGCATGGAAGGAGAGGTGCTGGTGAGAGTAGCATGGAAGGAGAGGTGCTGGTGAGAGTAGCATGGAAGGAGAGGTGCTGGTGAGAGTAGCATGGAAGGAGAGGTGCTGGTGAGAGTAGCATGGAAGGAGAGGTGTTGGTGAGAGTAGCATGGAAGGAGAGGTGCTGGTGAGAGTAACATGGAAGGAGAGGTGCTGGTGAGAGTAACATGGAAGGAGAGGTGCTGGTGAGAGTAGCATGGAAGGAGAGGTGCTGGTGAGAGTAGCATGGAAGGAGAGGTGCTGGTGAGAGTAGCATGGAAGGAGAGGTGCTGGTGAGAGTAGCATGGAAGGAGAGGTGCTGGTGAGAGTAGCATGGAAGGAGAGGTGTTGGTGAGAGTAGCATGGAAGGAGAGGTGTTGGTGAGAATAGCATGGAAGGAGAGGTGCTGGTGAGAGTAACATGGAAGGAGAGGTGCTGGTGTTGCAGGCGAGAGAAGGTGAAATATTATTTTCACTTAGATACTGCTGGTACTGATAACTTTCATAACTTTTTAAATGTATCAACTCTGTAGTCATTGACCTCCTATGAGTGCCACCAACACCTAATTCAGGTCTAAAAACCTAATTAACAGTGGCCATGACGTTAATATGAAAAATGGATTGTCGCTAAATTGGAAAAAATTGGTTGTTGACTTTATATGATCAAATATCACAATTTTGTTATTTTTTTAGATGAATCAATTATTTATCAGACTAAATGAGAAATATAGGTTGTTGGAGTGGCAAACATTTCTTATTTCAGAACATTTTAAAACCGAAATTTTAAATTTTTATCAAGCTTAAATTACATCACATCAATGTTTTATGCGAATTTCTTAACACGATAATTAAACGTTCAAACATAAGGTCTTAAAAAGAAATAATGGAATTATTAGACGTAAACGGTCATAAATGTTAATGATATTCATTTAAATATTGGAATTATTAGAATAATAAACTGAATTGAATTCTGATGAGTTAAAGGAAAAGAGAGAAAAAGAGAGAGTTTGAAGAAAAGAAAGTGAGAGAGAGAGAAAGAGTAGGAGAAAAAGTGAAAGTGAGAGAGAGAGAGAGAAGAGAGGAGATGGAGGGAGAGAGAGAAAGAGTTCGAGAAAAAGAAAGTGACCAGCCCACGTGGGAGCGTAGTGCCACGAGGCATATGTTTGCATATTTGAATCTAAGTATACTTGGATTACAGTGAACTGTGATACATTAAATTAGTGAATGATAACACAACAGACATAAGGAAACACTGACTGATGGCACTTAGTTGACAGAGAAATATCCAAGTGGAGTGACGACGGATCCACTGATGGACCTCGACATAAGGACATCACTATATTCTCGCTTAGTTTGTGTGAACAGAATAACTTGGCTGGTAGGTACGTCTCCTCCACACCCACTCCTAGTCTCTTCCACACTCACTCCTAGCTTCCTCTACTCCCACTCCTAGTCTCCTCCACACTCACTCCTAGTCTCCTCCACACTCACTCCTAGTCTCTTCCACACTCACTCCTAGTTTCCTCTACTCCCACTCTAGTCTCCTCCACACTCACTCCTAGTCTCCTCCACACTCACTCCTAGTCTCCTCCACACTCACTCCTAGTCTCCTCCACACTCACTCCTAGTCTCCTCCACACTCACTCCTAGTCTCCTCCACACTCACTCCTAGTCTCCTCCACACTCACTCCTAGTCTCCTCCACACCCACTCCTAGTTTCCTCTACTCCCACTCCTAGTCTCCTCCACACCCACACCTAGTCTCCTCCACACCCACTCCTAGTCTCCTCCACACCCACACCTAGTCTCCTCCACACCCACACCTAGTCTCCTCCACACTCACTCCTAGTCTCTTCCACACCCACTCCTAGTCTCCTCCACACTCACTCCTAGTCTCCTCCACACCCACTCCTAGTCTCCTCCATACTCACTCCTAGTCTACTCCACACCCACACTTAGACTCCTCCACACTCACACCTAGTCTCCTCCACACCCACACCTAGTCTCCTCCACACCCACACCTAATCTCCTCCACACCCACATCTAGTCTCCTCCACACCCACACCTAGTCTCCTCCACACTCACTCCTAGTCTCCTCCACACCCACACCTAGTCTCCTCCACACTCACTCCTAGTCTCCTCCACACTCACACCTAGTCCCCTCAGCACTCACTCCTAGTCTCTTCCACACCCACACCTTGTCTCCTCCACACTCACTCCTAGTCTCCTCCACACTCACACCTAGTCTCCTCCACACCCACACCTAGTCTCCACACCCACTCCCAGTCTCCTCCACACCCACACCTAGTCTCCTCCACACCCACACCTAGTCTCCACACCCACACCTAGTCTCCTCCACACCCACACCTAGGCTCCTCTACACTCACTCCTAGTCTCTTCCACACTCACTCCTAGTCTCCTCTACTCCCACTCCTAGTCTCCTCCACACTCACTCCTAGTCTCCTCCACACCCACACCTAGTCTCCTCCACACCCACACCTAGTCTCCTCCACACCCACACCTAGTCTCCTCCACACTCACTCCTGGTCTCCTCCACACCCACACCTAGTCTCCTCCAAACACACTCCTAGTCTCCTCCACACTCACTCCTTGTCTCCTCCACACCCACATCTAGTCTCCACCACACACACTCCTAGTCTCCTCCACACCCACACCTAGTCTCCTCCACACCCACACCTATTCTCCACACCCACACCTAGTCTCCTCCACACCCACACCTAGTCTCCTCCACACTCACTC
>WNGS01000011.1:123030-135980 GCA_020271785.1 Procambarus virginalis
TCCTAGTCTCCTCCACACCTTACTCCCTAGTCTCCTCCAACTCACTCCTAGTCTCCTCCACACCCCACTCCTAGTCTCCTCCACACCCACTCCTAGTCTCCTCCACACCACTCCTAGTCTCCTCCACACCACTCCTAGTCTCCTCCACACTCACTCCTAGTCTCCTACACCACCACCCCTAGTGTCCTCTACACCACTCCTAGTCTCCTCCACACATACTCCTAGTCTCCTCCTCACTCACTCCTAGTCTCCTCCTCACCCTCTCATTGTCTCCTCCAATATTACTCCTAATCTCCTCGACACCCACTCCT
Source organism: Procambarus virginalis (assembly GCA_020271785.1). Classification (NCBI taxonomy): domain Eukaryota; kingdom Metazoa; phylum Arthropoda; class Malacostraca; order Decapoda; family Cambaridae; genus Procambarus; species Procambarus virginalis. The sequence goes on from WNGS01000011.1 coordinate 123,342, forward strand.
AGTCTCTTCCACACCCACTCCTAGTCTCCTACACACACCCACTCTTAATCTCCTTCACACCCACACCTAGTCTCCTCCACACCCACACCTAGTCTCCTCCACACCCACTCCTAGTTTCCTCCACACTCACTTCGAGTCTCTTCAACACCAACTCCTTGTCTCTTCAACCCTCACTCTTAGTCTCCTCCACACCCACACCTAGTCTCCTCCACACCCACACCTAGTCTCCTCCACACCCACACCTAGTCTCCTCCACACCCACACCTAGTCTCCTCCACACCCACACCTAGTCTCCTCCACACCCACATCTAGTCTCCTCCACACCCACACCTAGTCTCCTCCACATTCACTCTTAGTCTCCTCCACACTCACACCTAGTCTCCTCCACACCCACACTTAGTTTCCTCCACACTCACACCTAGTCTCCTCCACACCCACACCTAGTCTCCTCCACACTCACTCCTAGTCTCCTCCACACTCACACCTAGTCTCCTCCACACCCACACCTAGTCTCCTCCACACCCACACCTAGTCTCCTCCACACTCACTCCTAGTCTCCTCCACACCCACACCTAGTCTCCTCCACACACACTCCTAGTCTCCTCCACACCCACACCTAGTCTCCTCCACACCCACACCAAGTCTCCTCCACACCCACTCCTAGTCTCCTCCACACACACTCGTAGTCTCCTCCACACTCACTCCTAGTCTCCTCCACACCCACACCTATAGTCTCCGCCACACTCACTCCTAGTCTCCTCCACACTCACTCCTTGTCTCCTCCACACCCACTCCTAGTCTCTTCCACACTCACTCCTAGTTTCCTCTACTCCCACTCCTAGTCTCCTCCACACACTCACTCCTAGTCTCCTCCACACTCACTCCTAGTCTCCTCCTCACCCACACCTAGTCTCCTCCACACTCACTCCAAGTTTCCTCTACTCCCACTCCTAGTCTCCTCCACACTCACTCCTAGTCTCCTCCACACCCACTCCTAGTCTCTTCCACACTCACTCCTAGTCTCCTCCACACCCACATCTAGTCTCCTCCACACTCACTCTTAGTTTCCTCCACACCCACACCTAGTCTCCTCCACACCCACACCTAGTCTCCTCCACACCCACACCTAGTCTCCTCCACACTCACTCCTAGTCTCCTCCACACCCACACCTAGTCTCCTCCACACACACTCCTAGTCTCCTCCACACCCACACCTAGTCTCCTCCATACCCACACCTAGTCTCCACACCCACACCTAGTCTCCTCCACACCCACACCTAGGCTCCTCCACACTCACTCCTAGTCTCCTCCACACTCACACCTAGTCCCCTCCACACTCACTCCTAGTCTCCTCCACACCCACACCTATAGTCTCCGCCACACTCACTCCTTGTCTCCTCCACACCCACTCCTAGTCTCTTCCACACCCACACCAAGTCTCCTCCACACCCACACCTAGTCTCCTCCACACTCACTCCTAGTCTCCTCCACACCCACTCCTAGTCTCTTCCACACTCACTCCTAGTCTACTCCACACTCACTCCTAGCCTACTCTAAACCCACTCCTAGTCTCCTCTACTCTCACTCCTCGTCTCCTCCAAACTCACACCTAGTCTCCTCCACACTCACTCCTATTCTCCTCCACACCCACTCCTAGTCTCCTCCACACCCACTCCTAGTCTCGTCCACACTCAATTCTAGTCTCTTCTGCACCAACTCCAATCTACTCCACAGGCACCCCCAATCTCCTCCACACCCACTCCTAGTCTCCTCCACACCCACTCCTAGTCTCCTCTACTCCGCTCATAGTCTCCTCCACACCCATTCTTAGTCTCCTCCACACCTTACTCCTAGTCTCCTCCACACTCAATTCTAGTCTCCTCCACACCCACTCCAAGTCTCCTCCACACCCACTCCTAGTCTCTTCCACACCCACTCCTAGTCTCCTCCACACCACTCATAGTCTCATCCACACTCACTCCAAGTCTCCTCCACTCCCACTCCTAGTGTCTTCCACACCCACTCCTAGTCTCCTCCACACCACTCATAGTCTCATCCACACTCAATCCTAGTCTCCTACACCACCACACCTAGTGTCCTCCACACACACTCCTAGTCTCCTCCTCACTCACTCCTAGTCTCCTCCTCACCCTCTCATTGTCTCCTCCAATATTACTCCTAATCTCCTCGACACCCTCTCCTAGTCTCTTCCACACCCACTCCTAGTCTCCTACATACACCCACTCTTAATCTCCTTCACACCCACACCTAGTCTCCTCCACACCCACACCTAGTCTCCTCCACACCCACTCCTAGTTTCCTCCACACTCACTTCGAGTCTCTTCAACACCAACTCCTTGTCTCTTCCACCCTCACTCTTAGTCTCCTACACACCCACTACTATTCTCCTCCACACCCACTCCTAGTCTCCTACACACCCACTCCTAGTCTCCTCTACTCCACTCATAGTCTGCTCCACACCCATTCCTAGTCTCCTCCACACCTTACTCCTAGTCTCCTCCACACTCAATTCTAGTCTCCTCCACACCCACTCCTAGTCTCCTCCACACTCACTCCTAGTCTCCTCCACCCCCACTCCTCGTCTCCTCCACACCCACTCCTTGTCTCCTCCACACCACTCATAGTCTCATCCACACTCACTCCTAGTCTCCTCCTCACTCACTCCTAGTCTCCTCCACACCCACTCCTAGTCTCCTCCACACCCACTCCTAGTGTCTTCCACACCCACTCCTAGTCTCCTCCACACCACTCATAGTCTCATCCACACTCAATCCTAGTCTCCTACACCACCACACCTAGTGTCCTCCACACACACTCCTAGTCTCCTCCAAACTCACTCCTAGTCTCCTCTACACCTTCTCCTAGTCTCCTCTACACCTTCTCCTCGTTTCCTCTACACCACTCCTAGTCATCTGACATCCACTCCTATTCTCGTCCACACCTGCTCCTAGTCTTCTCTACACTCACTCCTAGTCTCCTCTGCACCCACTCCAAGTCTCCTCCACACCCACTCCTAGTCTCCTCTACACCAACTACTAGTCTCCTCCCACCCACTCCTAGTCTCCTCCACACCCACTCCTAGTCTCCTCTACACTCACTTCTAGTCTCCTCCAAACTCACTCCTAGTCTCCTCCAAACTCACTCCTAGTCTCCTCTACACTCACTCCTAGTCTCCTCCAAACTCACTCCTAGTCTCCTCTACACTAGGAGTGAGTGTGGAGGTGTAGAGGAGACTAGGAGTGGGTGTGGAGGAGACTAGGAATGAGTGGGAAGGAGACTAGGAGTATGTGTGGACGAAAATAGGAGTGGATGTGGAGATGACTAGGAGTGGTGTAGAGGAGACTAGGAGTGGGTGTGGAGGAGACTAGCATTTGATGTGTTGGAGGACGAGTGCTGTGGTGAACCTATGGTTCAGCGTGGAGGTAAGGGCATAGCGGCGAGGAACATTGAAGCGCGGGTACCTCAAAGTGCCCCCAAGAGAAAAGGGAGGATCGAAGCGAATTTTGGTTGTGGGAGATTCCCAGGTGAGGTATTTGGACAGAACGTTTTGTGCCAGAGATAAAGGGTACAGATTAAGGGTTTGCTATCCTGGAGCTGGTATTGGTGATATTGTTGGAAACATGAAAGATATTATGACAGGAAATGGGAACAAACCCATTATTTGTATTAGTGCAGGGGGTAATGATGTTGGGAGAGTTAGAAGTGAGGAACTAATACAGAAATTCAAGACAGCAATAGAATTAGTTAGGAGCAAGGGAGGAATCCCGATCATATGTGGCATTCTTCCAAGAAAGGGAGTGGGAAATGAATGGATGTCGAGGGCACTTGGTGTCAATTGCAGGCTGGAAAGATATTGCAAATCTAATGCAATATCTTATATAGACAACTGGGAACACTTCTATGGAAGAAATGAAATGTATGCTCGGGATGGGGTGCATCTATCGAGAGCTGGGGTTGTTGCTGTTGCAAACTCGTTGGAAGAAGTGGTTAGAGGTGTTTGTTTGGATTTAAACTGTTAGTAGATAGAGGTATGGGAATTGATTTCGAGGAAGGATGTAATAAAAGTATGTGTTTGCGGGAAAAAGGAATTGGAAAAATGATCAGGGAAAGAGAAGGGCCTCAAAATAACAATTCACTTAGGGTATATTACACAAACAGTAGAAGTCTAAGAAATAAAATTAACGAATTAAATGCTCTTGTCTGCACAGAAAAAATAGATATTATTGCACTCACCGAAACGTGGATGAATGTTGATAATAGAGAACTATTAGCTGAATATCAAATAAATGGATTTAAACTATTTCACACAGATAGATATATTAGACGAGGAGGTGGAGTAGCCATATACGTTAGGGACAATTTGAAATGTAGTCTCAAAGAGGGAATCAAAACTGAGCCACACACAGAAACTATTTGGATAGAATTAAACGAAAAAGCAAATAATATTATATTAGGAGTTATATATAGGCCACCAAATTTAGACAGAATGGAAGCAAAGCATCTATGGGATGAAATATCTAGGGCATCTAGATCTAACAGTATTTATGTCATGGGTGACTTTAATTTTAGTGGAATAAACTGGTTGAACAAAACAGGGAATAGTGAAGCAGAAGATTTTCTAGAATTAATTGACGATTGCTTTCTTACGCAACACATTAAGGAACCAACACGGGAAAATAATATTTTAGATTTAGTGTTAACTAACAGGGAAACACAAATTAATGACATCGAAATAGGGAGTGAGCTAGGGAACAGTGATCACAAAGAAATCAGATTTAGCATAGAATGGAATAGACCTGTAGGAGAAAATTCTGTTAAAGTGCCAGATTTTCGAAAAGCTGATTTTAATAGCCTAAGAAATTTTTTGGGTCAAATTGATTGGAAAGTCTTGGGTATGGGGTGTGGGCCGGTCTTGGAGCGAGACATGAACCCAGTGATAGGTGATGTAAATGGGGATGTCGATGTGGATTCAATATATAACTTATTTAAGAATATTCTAAACAAAGCACAGGAACGTAGTATACCACACAAATTGAATAGATCGAATACTAATGACCCAAAGTGGATAACAAAGAATTTGAAAAACCTTATAGGTAAAAAGAGAGCTTGGTACAAAAGGATTAAAATGGGGAGGTCACTTTAGAACAGGAATTCGTTCAACTGGTTAAAAATGTTAAAAAAGAGATAAGGAAAGCAAAAAGAAACTATGAAGTTCGTATAGCAGGGCAAGCAAAGACAAATCCTAAAGGTTTTTTCAGTTATATCGAACTAAGACTAGGGAAAGGATAGGCCCATTAAAAACTGAGACAGGTCAAATAACAGATAGTGATGAAGAGATGAGTAGTATTTTTAATAAATATTTTGTATCTGTATTTACTAAAGAGGAACTTAATATGCCTTCAGCCGAACAAGTCTATGTGGGTGGGAACGAGGACAGGTTGACGAGTTTAGCAGTTACCAGGGAGGATGTTCTTAACAAATAGAAAACTCAAACCAAACAAATCCCAGGCCGGATGAAGTGTTTGCCAGGGTGCTTAAAGAATGCAAAGGGAGCTTTGTGACCCACTGTCAATCATATTTAATAAATCAATAGAGTCAGGCAGAGTGCCAGAGTTTTGGAAAGTTGCTAATGTGATACCAGTTTTTAAGAAAGGAGATAGATCACTTGCGTCTAACTATCGACCAATTAGCCTAACGTCTATTGTGGGAAAGTTACTCGAATCTATAATAGCAAATAAAATTCGTCTTCATCTTGAAAAACATAATTAATAATTGAGTCGCAACATGGTTTTATAAATGGCCGTTCATGTTTAACAAATTTGTTATTTTTTTATTCTAGCATAGTTGAGGCAGTTGATAGTGGTAAGGATTGTGATGTTGTGTACCTTGACTTTAGCAAAGCTTTTGATACAGTGCCACATGAAAGACTGATTAAAAAGATAGAGGCTCATGGTATTGGGGGTGCTATATTAAGCTGGATTAGGGCATGGCTATACCAAAGGAAACAGAGAGTTAGTATAAATGGAGTCAAGTCAGAGTGGGAAAATGTTGTAAGTGGAGTGCCTCAAGGCTCTGTCCTGGCCCTCTGTTGTTTATAATATATATAAATGATTTAGATTCAGGTTTGAGTAGCAACATTTGCAAATTTGCCGATGATACGAAAATCGGTAGGGAAATTAATTCGGAGGAGGACTCACTATCACTTCAAGTTGATCTAGATAGGGTTTTGAAATGGTCAAAGGACTGGCAGATGCAGTTTAATGCTGATAAATGTATTCTGAGGAGCTAGGTAATGATGATAGAGTTACAAGATACGAGCTAGATGGTGTTGAGATTGCGAAGTCGGATTGCGAAAGGGATCTGGGAGTTATAATTAGTAAGAATTTAAACAAAAGGATCAATGCATAAATGTTCGTAATAAGGCAAATAGGACACTCGGATTTATTAATCGCAGCGTAGTAACAAGACACCTGGTGTGGTTCTCAAGCTATATCTTGCTCTGGTTAGGCCCCATTTAGATTATGCAGTTCAGTTTTGGTCGCCATATTATAGAATGGATATAATTCACTTGAACGTGTCCAGCGTAGGATGACTAAGTTAATTCCCCAAATTTNTTAACCCTTACACTGCTCAGGGGTCCTGGGGACATTTACACCCCTGTGCGCAAGAAAAAAAAAATTCAAAATTTTTTTTCGTCTTCTAAACATGTTAATTTGTGTCCCTGAGCACGGGAAAAATAGCAAAAAAATCGTAGGTGACATATTTTGGGCGCAATTGACCGAGGAAGTCTGGCAAAAAGTGGGCGTTGACAGAGCGGTCGTCAGGGCCGGTCAGCGTCACCCGCGCTGACAGATGGGAGTTGCCACAAAGATATTATTACCTAATTGTTTCAATGTCTCCGATTGATTTTTTTAGTTTTTTTTGCAGTAATATTATTCAATAGTGTGTATTGTAATATATTATATAATAAAAGTGGTGAATAATCGCTATACTCAAACGTATGGTGTGCATATTAGTAATCAATTATTATGTTCATAAACAATAAACAAATAGTTTTGCTGCTATTACACTCTATACACAGGTTATATATAAGTATCTGCATATTTTGGTCACCATAACGAACCACTAAGTTGGTATTGAGAGTCGAAAAGCAACGAAGAGTTACCGCCACACACCAGCCAGCCACTCGCTGCCACTCCTCAACACACGCACTAAACTTTCTTCCCCAACAATACCATTTGTGGTGTTATTACACTATATACAGACGTTATATATAAGTATGTATATATTTTGTTCACCACAACTGTACAGCTAAGCTGATATAGTTAGTTCAGGCACTAAGAGTCGTCGTATACACAGCTGGCGGCTGGCGGCTCCCTCACTCATTCAAGGTCACACACACACTAAACTTTCTCCCCCAACAATACTGTTTGCAGTGTTATTACCCTATATACACATATTATATATAAATATCTACATGTTTTATGCACCGTAACTGTACACCTAAGCTTGTAGTGCGCCCAAAGAGCATAGTGGCCACTCTCTAAACAGCTAGACAAATCGTGCAGACGACGTCACCTCCGTCACCCAAATGGCTCCTCCCAGCATAATCCTTTTGCTGTTATTACACTAATACACACATTATATATAAGTATCTACATTTGTGTTCACCATAGAGAACCACTGAGCTGGTATGGTGAATGTAAACAATAACAGGTGGCCACACAGTCAGTAAACGATGCTGTCTCCCTCCGTCTCTCAGCATCACTCCTCCCACAGCGCTAATTATTACAACAATCCTGCTATTATCACAAACCTGGTTATTTATATCACAGTCAGGGTCATCTGTAATATTGTCATCACTAAATAATAACATTATATATTTATTTGACATTTTTCGGCGATGCTGTGGTCACAAGCTGAACAGCAATGCTGCGCTCATGCTGCGTGCGCCAGCCTTGGTTGCTCCAACAGTACTGTGCCTCTCACACCTGAGAATATTGCCCACGATTTTTTTTAAATGCGTCTGTTTACAAGAGCCCTGAGGAAGCTAATGTGAACCCCGTGTAGCCGCGGGCCATTTGAATCGGGCGTGGCACCCTATGGCGTATATATACGCCATGCGCACCGTGGGACATGTTACTCAGGGCGTATATATACGCCATGCGCAGTTTAAGGGTTAAAATGTCATGTATGTGTACCTCAGGTTGTATTATGTTATTGCATCATTACTTATATATGGAATTATATTAATTTTTAGTTACTAGTAATTTTTCTGTTCCATTAGGATTTTTTTTTTTTACTTTGTTTATGTCATGTTAGTTTTAAAGCGATTTTTTTTGGTCTTCCAGCCTTCGGGGGAAGCCTTGCTGGGCTGCCTAGGGTGCAGTCGGGATTTGTTTTTTTTTTCATTAATATACTTTTTTGACATATTATCATATTATGTTGACTGGAATGTATAGCGTGTAAGGGTATCAGTATTTGTATTTTTACCAATAGTTTTTTTTTGTTTCTTTCATTGTACATTTATGTGAAGTGTAACTGTATAATGTATTTTGCATCATGTTAATTTCATTAGTTTACTTTTATCAATTTGTCACTGGCAATTTTTTTTTGGGTATAAATAAATAAAATAAATATGTTTATTCAGGTAAGGTATATACTTACAAGTGAGGTTACATTAATGGATCGAATTATAGATAAAGCTAGTACATACAATGCCTAAAGCCACTATTACGCAATTCGTTTCGGGCAGAAACTCATTGCGTAATAAAACTCATAATGAATGAGTTGGGATAAGACAAAATCAGGCTTAACTTAGATACACCCAATTGTTGTCTTAATTCCGGCCATGTGCCCAAACGTCTAAACGTCTCGAGTTTCATGAGAGGGGCGCTCGGGTCTATGCAAAACCCGGTGGCCAGATGGATCTTCACAGGATCGCTGGGCGCTGACGCTAAGGCAGAATCCACCTGCCAGAGCCAGTCCTCTACTGCAGCCATGACTCACCATGCAAACGTCCGGGTAAGAAGCCTGTAACCTCAGATTCAGCTAGAGTTAATTGAAATATTAATGATACATTTTGTTTGCTTTTTCGTACGTCATGGGCAGCTGATGCCCTGATGTGCTGACCAAGTTGGCTTTATCAGCTGGGAACAGGTCCACACCAGACGTTCCCACAACAGTGTAGAACGCCCCCCCCCCACTTCTGATTCAATTGCATATATAACCCTGTATGATAGTTAGAGAGAGGAGACAGTGCTGGAGTGTCGGAGAGTGTGTGAGGCTGCAGGTCGGCTGCGGGTCATCAGGCAAGCCTCGGGAGACAGAGTGAATTCGGCTGACTGAGAGGCAGAGAGTGGTTTTAAGGTAAAACATGTGATCTTTGATACATTTCCTTGTCTGGATCCCGTAACGGTTGCCAGTGTTAAAGTAGAATTTTATAAATAGTGAATTACATAATTTGTTCTCAATAAACTCATGTTAAAATTCCCATCTGTATCAATTGTTGAATCCCCATAGCTTCTAATATAATTGGTTAAAAACCGTCCTGTAAATATTGACAGTTAAAGAAAGAGTACTCTCTCCAAGTCAAGCAATAATTCTTGCCTCGTTGCTTGATATAGTAAATGGTTAAGGCAGATGGTGGCAGCGTCCGTTAATCCTGTGTAGCATCTCCTTGGTGGAAGGGTACCTTTTGGTTCCGGTGCTATATGGCAGGGTTACATTAATATGTTTTATATTTTTAATTTATGTATATAGAGGTGTTACAATTTAGAGGTTTTACATCTCCTCCACACCCACTCCTAGTCTCTTCCAAACTCACTCCTAGTCTCCTCCACACCCACTCCTAGTCTCCTCCAAACTCACTCCTAGTCTCCTCCACACCCACTCCTAGTCTCCTCCAAACTCACTCCTAGTCTCCTCCACACCCACTCCTAGTCTCCTCCACACCCACACCTAGTCTCCTCCACACCCACATCTAGTCTCTTCCAAACTCACTCCTAGTCTCCTCGACACCAACTCCTAGTCTCCTCCACACTCACTCCTAGTCTCCTCCACACTTACTCCTAGTCTCCTCCACACTCACTCCTAGTCTCCTCCACACCCACACCTAGTCTCCTCCACACCCACACCTAGTCTCCTCCACACTCACTCCTAGTCTCCTCCAAACCCACTCCTAGTCTCCTCCTCACTCACTCCTAGTCTCCTCCACACCCACTCCTAGTCTCCTCCTCACTCACTACTAGTCTCCTTCACACCCACACCTAGTCTCCTCCACACTCACTCCTAGTCTCCTCCACACCCACTCCTAGTCTCCTCCACACCCACACCTAGTCTCCTCCACACTCACTCCTAGTCTCCTCCAAACCCACTCCTAGTCTCCTCCTCACTCACTCCTAGTCTCCTCCACACCCACACCTAGTCTCCTCCACACTCACTCCTAGTCTCCTTCACACCCACACCTAGTCTCCTCCACACCCACTCCTAGTCTCCTCCACACCCACTCCTAGTCTCCTCCACACCCACTCCTAATCTCCTCCACACCCACTCCTAGTCTCCTCCACACCCACACCTATTCTCCTCCACACCCACACCTAGTCTCCTCCACACCCACTCCTAATCTCCTCCACACCCACTCCTAGTCTCCTTCACACCCACACCTATTCTCCTCGACACCCACACCTAGTCTCCTCCACACCCACTCCTAGTCTCCTCCACATTCACTCTTAGTCTCCTCTACACACACTTCTAGTCTACTCTACAAACACTCCTATTCTCCATCACACTCACTCCTAGTCTATGATACATCCGCTCCTAGTCTCATTCTCACCCAATCCTAATCTCTTCCACAGACACTCCTAGTCTCCTTCTCACTCACACCTAGTCTCCTCTACACCAACTCCTAATCTCCTCTACACCCACTCCTAGACTCCTCCACACCCACTCCTAGTCTCCTCTGCACTCACTCTTAGTCTCCTCTACACCCACACTCCTAGTCTCCTCCACACTCACTCCTAGTCTCCTCCACACCCACTCTTAGTTTACTCCAGACTCACTCCTAGTTTCCTCCACACTCATTTCTAGTCTCCTCAGCACCCACTCCGAGTCTCCTCCACATCCACTCCTTGTCTCCTCTACACAGACTCCTAGTCTCCTCCACATACACTCCTAGTCTCCTCCACACCCACTCCTAGTCTCCTCTACACCGACTCCTAGTCTCCTCCAAATTCACTCCTAGTCTCCTCCAAATTCACTCCTAGTCTCCACCAAATTCACTCCTAGTCTCCTCCAAATTCACTCCTAGTCTCCTCCACACCCACTCTTTGTCTACTCCACACTCAATTCTTGTCTCTTCTACACCCACTCCATTCTCCTCCACAGGCATTCCTAGTCTCCTCCACCCCCTACTCCTTGTCTCCTCTACACAGACTCCTAGTCTCCTCCACATACACTCCTAGTCTCCTCCACACCCACTCCTAGTCTCCTCCACACCCACTCCTAGTCTCTTCCAAACTCACTCCTAGTCTCCTCCACACCCACTCCTAGTCTCCTCCAAACTCACTCCTAGTCTCCTCCACACCCACTCCTAGTCTCCTCCAAACTCACTCCTAGTCTCCTCCACACCCACTCCTAGTCTCCTCCCACCCACACCTAGTCTCCTCCACACCCACATCTAGTCTCTTCCAAACTCACTCCTAGTCTCCTCGACACCAACTCCTAGTCTCCTCCACACTCACTCCTAGTCTCCTCCACACTTACTCCTAGTCTCCTCCACACTCACTCCTAGTCTCCTCCACACCCACACCTAGTCTCCTCCACACCCACACCTAGTCTCCTCCACACTCACTCCTAGTCTCCTCCAAACCCACTCCTAGTCTCCTCCTCACTCACTCCTAGTCTCCTCCACACCCACTCCTAGTCTCCTCCTCACTCACTACTAGTCTCCTTCACACCCACACCTAGTCTCCTCCACACTCACTCCTAGTCTCCTCCACACCCACTCCTAGTCTCCTCCACACCCACACCTAGTCTCCTCCACACTCACTCCTAGTCTCCTCCACACCCACTCCTAGTCTCCTCCTCACTCACTCCTAGTCTCCTCCACACCCACACCTAGTCTCCTCCACACTCACTCCTAGTCTCCTTCACACCCACACCTAGTCTCCTCCACACCCACTCCTAGTCTCCTCCACACCCACTCCTAGTCTCCTCCACACCCACTCCTAATCTCCTCCACACCCACTCCTAGTCTCCTCCACACCCACACCTATTCTCCTCCACACCCACACCTAGTCTCCTCCACACCCACTCCTAATCTCCTCCACACCCACTCCTAGTCTCCTTCACACCCACACCTATTCTCCTCGACACCCACACCTAGTCTCCTCCACACCCACTCCTAGTCTCCTCCACATTCACTCTTAGTCTCCTCTACACACACTTCTAGTCTACTCTACAAACACTCCTATTCTCCATCACACTCACTCCTAGTCTATGATACATCCGCTCCTAGTCTCATTCTCACCCAATCCTAATCTCTTCCACAGACACTCCTAGTCTCCTTCTCACTCACACCTAGTCTCCTCTACACCAACTCCTAATCTCCTCTACACC